>JAOUZG010038154.1:0-11354 GCA_026289955.1 Argiope argentata | reverse complement strand
TGTGTGTGTGTGTGTGTGTGTGTGTGTGTGTGTGTGTGTGTGTGTGTACGTGCGTGCGTGCGTGCCGCTTCAAATTATTAATGAAGCTGAAGTGAATTTAGCGCAATAAAAAGTGAACATTTATATTAAACTTGTATCATTTCTATTGATAAAATATTCTAGATATTATCGAGCAACTTTCGTTTCTAATAAATTAAATTTTGGCACTAAATGACTGTATGTATTGAAAGAATAGTTTTATACAGCAAAAAATGAAGTATAAGAAATCTGATTTGGAATTTTTGGATTTTTATATAATTTAATTGCTTATTTTTTCTTAAAATAAGATTAATAAATATGTTTATAAAAAATATTCCTTTCTTATGAATTCACATGACATCTCCTTGAGTTAATTTAAAAATTTCTCATCTAACTAAGAACAAAATAATAATATATGAGATTTAATAAATAATTATTTTAAGTTTTTACTCGTAAAATTCCTTCGTTTCGCTTCTAATGCTCCAATTTATTTTAAATTTGATAATGATTTCGGCTACCATTATTTAAAATTATTTTAAAAAGCCATTGACTTTTGAACGATATTTAAAAAATATTCCATACTCAGATATCTCATCTCACAAATATCAAACAATCTATATAGTAATTGGATTCATATCAAGATAGCAGCATCAAGCCTTTTTAATTTCTCATGATGTTGCCAATATTAAAATAATTTTTAAATCCACATTTAAAAGTAAGAGGTTATTTAATGTTATTTATAAAATTTTGCATTAAAAGAGGAGAAATGACTTTTAGAAATCTGCAAATTTCTTTTTCGATAACCAATTTTCCAAAAGTTCCAAAACGTAATAATTATTTTTAAAAAATGCCATGTGTTTAACAGTGACTTTGACGAGACTCTAAACACCTTGCTTCTGACATGTATTTTATTTACTACTTAGAAATATTTTATTAACATTATGTCCTAACGGTTGAATAATACTAATTTTATATGCATCAAAAGTCGACTTTTAGCATATTGTAAATGGGTTGAAGCAGGAGACAGTAAGTAATATCCTATTTATAACAAAATCATACTCATATTCCTGTAGACTTTTTAAATGCTATTTCGAGTAGTAGCTTTTTAATTTTGTTCACTTGAACTGCTTATTTATGAAGAATAAATAGGAAGCATTCTTTTTAAATCTCAAATTTACTTATAGCAATAACTAAATAACGTTTTACTAGTATTTCGTGATATATATTATATGATAATCGTTGTGAAAAGGTCTCAATATGTGGTACTATAAAATAAGGTTTCAAGGCAGTGCAAACATTCAGCAACATTTCATTTAGTGAAATATTGAGGTAAGAATTATCATTCAGAGACAAAAAAAATCATTCCTGTTATAATTATTTCTCTTAATAATCTGCCTATATATTAATCTTATAAAATTACCATTTTTACAACTTTTTTTAAATTATAACTTGATTATTTATTAAGAAATAAAAAAAATTATATTATTCTTGAAATATTTGGTTTATGTGTGTTATTGGTTTTATTATGTATTCTTGAAAAAATGGTTTATTTATATCCAAGTTATTTTGAATACAAGTATAACTAAATTATAGTCTTAAAAATATTAAAATGATTAAAAAGAAAAATTTTCAAATAAAACATGAAACCGTTGGAAACATTGTCTTTCGAAAATCTCAGAAGTTTATTTAATAATAATTTCAGAAATTACAGCTCAAAAATACATAATTTGAAGCCAAAGTAGTTTCCTGACTTTGGAATAAAGGACAAATGCTCTTCTTGTTTGTAGTGGCATTTGCCATGGGCAAGCTCACTGACGCAATCAGCTATTTTACACAGAGGGTAAATCTCTTGTCTTAAGTAGTGCCAACTAGAGCCAACAATATGTCTTAGTTATTCACGCATCATATTCACTTACACAGACACTTTTACAGGAAAGCTTTATTAAAAATAACCACGTCCGAACTGTGGCTCGAAACCAGGACCCCCAGGTCAAGGGAAAAATGCGCTATCTCTGTGCCAGGATGTCTGCAAAATTCTCTTAAATTATTTTAATGAGTACCGTTCGAAAACGTTTATAGGCTCAATACAATGAAATAGCATAGCTTCAGTCATATTTGGTCGAATATTAAAGATGATACAACACAGTGATAAATGTAAGTTGTTTCAAAGTTACTAATATTATTGTGTGACATAGTTTTATTACAAAATTTATGTTAACCTTCATAATATATCGTCATTGAAATTTTAACATATTACCTTGATTGAAATAATTGTGTTTCTTTTATATTTTAATTCCATGTAAAATTTTCTTATGGTTGTTGAATCAAATCAGCATTTTTTATTCAATTCCAAGAAGTTGTTGTTTTTCCAAAACAAAAGAAAATGGCGGAACATAAATGCAATGATATAGTATGCGCTATTTGATTAGATTTGTTTGAATGAATTGGTATTTTTATAAAGTTAAAAGCTTAGCTATTATCAGTAGGAAGCTAAAAAAAAAAGATACCTATTCGCGTATTCACGGAACATAAATACAATGATATGATATGCGCTATTAGATTAGATTTATTTGAATGAATTGATAAATAGTGTTTTTAAATAAATGAAAATTAGCATTATTTTTTAGCGAAACTGAATATTAAAACAGTGTATAAATTTGTTTCAACATGATATCTGTAAAACAATTTAATAATAAGATTAATAATAAAGTAATTGACTAGCCTTTCAGCTTCTTTTGTTAATCTTTGATGGCTTGGTTATAAATCGTATATTAAATTTTACTTCACAGATCAATTTTAGTACTTTTTGTCGATTTAACGTCTCGTAAAATAAACACGTAGAGGATTAAGAAATAAACTTACAGCAAAAAAATTTGAAGACACAGCAGATGTACTTCTACTTCAACAAACCATCAGATGTATGAGCAAACAAAAAAGTCTCTGAAAATAAATTTAAAAAAAAACTCTTCAATGAACAAACACTTCTTGCTTTCAAATGTTTCTACAACGAAAGTTCATTATAGAACGGATACCAAGAGAGATTTCAATTATAGCTAATACGTTCTGAACTTCGACGAAACAGCAGAAGAAATTCGAAAGATAATGGAATCAAAGCTATTTTTATTCGGCCGACGTTTACATTTGACACGTGACAATTTACATTTTCATTTGCGTTAAAAGCATTTCGCTAATTGAAGACGGGACAAGATTTCGGAGATCTTTGATCAAATTATTGGCATCATATGGCATTTCAAAGAAGATTTCTCTCAAGGACCAGTTTCAAAAATTCTTTCTTTTAATGGAATTTGAATGTCTGCCATTTCTTACTAAAAGGTTATTCTTGAATTTTTAGGACGTTTATACTTGGAATGAGTCATACATCATAATGACCTTTTAAGAAATGTGCACGTTATCTAATAAAGAAGGTACGGCGCATCTTTTATCTTAAAGAAATTTGATAATCTATATTGATGTTCCAAATTAAATAAAAATATACTGTTTCCATTCTATTCCATATAAATTCTTTCTTTAATGGAGTTTGAATTGCTAGTGTTTCTTAGTAAAAGGTTATTCTTGAATTTGGGAGACGTTTATACTTGGAATGTTCATACATCCAATGGCTTTTTAAGCAACATCTACATTATCTAATACACAAGATCGGACATCTTTTATCTTAAAGAAGCTTTATAATTTATGTTGGTGTTTCGAATTAAACAAAAACATTTTCTGGAATGTTGGCATTCTATTCCATATAAATTTTTTCTGTAATGGAATTTAAGTTTCTAGTGTTTTGTTTTTTTCTAAAACGTTATTACTGAATTTGGGAGACGTTTATATTTAGAATGATTCGCAGATCACAATGATTTTTTAACCAGTAACTACATTATCTTATAAACAAGACAGGACATCTTTCATCTTAAAGAAGTCATAATTTATATTGGTGCTTCGAATTAAATAAAAAGAATTTTCTGGAGTATCTGCATTCTATTCCATATCAATTTTTAATGGAGTTTGAATTTCTAGAGTTTTTTTTCTAAAAAGTCATTACTGAATTTGGGGGAAGTTTATTCTTGAAATGAGTCATACATTACAATGACTTTTTAAGCAACATCTATATTATCTAATAGAAAAGATAATACATCTATTACCTTAAAGAAATTTTATAATATATCTAGAGTCAAATAAAAATATTATGTTATCTATGCTCTATTCCATATAAATTAACAACTATAAAGATAAGATTATATATCAATATACTTTATTTTAATCTTTCATTTCTAAAATAATTCGATATAATTTACGAAGCATGACTATGTTCAGGATAAATTGCTAAAAAAATGTAACAATACCACCATTTTTTAAAAAAATTTTACTTAAAATAAATTGAAAAATGAAATAAAATGGTAATTAGTTGATATTCAAAATTATTTAAAAATTCGAATTAAATTGTAGTTTTCTTTTTAAAAAGAACTAAAAAGTAAGAAGGGTTTTCAGCTTAGATAAAAGCTTATAAATTGAGGATTTGATTGTAAATTTATGCATTCAAATTCTTTCAGATATCTTAAGAAATATAAAATTCAGTCCCTGAAAAAAATAATCTGCAATTAGATCCACTCTTTAAATATCCGTCTTTGGCTAATGTTTAAATATCTAGTCTATGTTCGGTTAAATGTATTAACAATTGATTTTATTATGTTTACAGTTATTGAAAGGTTATTTACTAAAATATTTGCTATAAATCTCTCCTTTTTATTGTTTTCCTCTAATTAAGACTAAATATTAATGAGTAAAACATTGGAAATAAAAGTTATAAAAAATATTTCTGCATAATTGCAGAAAAATAATTAATTATAAATCAAACTCAGAATACAACAATAACTAGAAATAATATAAGTTTTTAATTTTTATTATTCATACATTTTATAATTCATTAATTAATTCCTAATTAAGAGAAAATAATTCTATACAGCACGTTTTGGAATTTGAAGCATCTGTATTTCTTTTATCAGTCTATGAAGAAGATTTTAAAAAACCTTTATAATATTCCAGTTTACTGATTTTATAATCATTAAGTTGTAATTAACAAGCATCGTAAAAATATTAGCATCTCATAAACATTGAAATTATACGGTTTCTTATATTAAAGTATTTGTCTTAAACATATTTATGAAAAATTTAAGGGATATTCAAATTCCTAATTAGTAACATTCCAACATGATAAAATTTTAGTTTTGATTCGCCTCTTTTTTTGTAATCATTAGTTTCCAAAATATATCCATAACCGCTAGTCTGAGCGTGTAATTATTTATTATTTTTGAAATTCTTGACTTATTCGTATCGTATATTTTAATATAAAACAAGGTAAAATCTATAAATACCTCAAAAATTCTTTGGAATTCGAGTAAAATTAAAGCAAAAGCATATTCTGAAACCAGAAATAATAATCTTATTGAACAGAGAGGAAAACGAAACAGTTTCGAGATTAATTACTAAAACAATAACTTTTTTCTTGAAAGATGTAGTTATTATCCTCACAAGATATTAACTGCAACTGTCTTGCTTGACAAAAAATTTGCAAAATCAAAAATAATCAAAAATACTTTTGTGAAATATATATAACTTGAGCTTGAAAATTTATTAAAATGAATGAAAAAAATAAGGGGGGTAAAATTGAAATTCTGAAAGAATTAATTTTTAAGTTTTAAAGAGCTTTAAAATGAGATTTTGTGCAATAATATGCCAAAAAGTTATTTAGAATTAAGAGTTTTGAATTTCGATTTATGTTTTTATTTAATATTAATTTCTACGCTTATTGTAGAATTTTAAAATTGATTCTAACCTTAATATCTTAATAATAGGCTTATGTAAACGAAAATGTCCTTAATTTATTAGATAATCTAATAAATGTTTTGAAACATTTTTATATTGTACAGGTATCTAGAAAATGTTGATATATAAACTATAAAAAAAATCTACAATGTCAGAAAGAGAGTAAAAAATCATTGTCAAAATTTCATCTTCACAAATACAAGTCAAAATAAGTAAGAGTTTATAAGAAATAGTCTGCGTTTCAGATACACAATCATATTTTATGTCAAATATTAAGCTGTGATTACAATCATTTGCCCCTGAATTAATACAATCATTTTACAATTCATGCTTTTTCATCTCATTTCTCTTCGATTTCGTATACATCTGAAATCGCTACATAAATATAATTCAAAATGAGTGTTCACTTACAAATCAGATGACGGCTATTATCTAGCTCAAAATCATTTTTTCGGAGAATCTATTATTATACAATGAAAAAAAGGATGTCTTCATCTTTTTATCCTTTGGGAAGTCAAAGAATATCTCAATGTGAACTGTGTTTTTTTTTCCTCTTATTCTTGAAAGAACGATAGCATATGATGTCGTCCAAAATAAAAATTCAAGATATTCGTGAAGCGGAGATACTTGGAGCTTTGGAACGAAATAAGATATTACTTCCTGAAAGAAGAGATTACTTTTCATTCTTCCTTTTTAACTTACTTTCAAGAGCAAAATATGGAATTTTATAATTAGTTCCAGAAAAAAAATTATTAAAGCTTCCCAGGATGCAAAAAATAATGTTCTTTTGTCTCAAATGACACCATTTTCTTCCTTTGTTTTATAGAAGATATTTCGAATACTTTTAAATTTTATTTTTTTATAAAAAGGTGATTTTGGAATTTTGATAGCTTTTTATGGATAACTAAAATACAGATTTTCATTTTTTTTTAAAAAAATGTGTTTTTGTTTTAATTATACAAAAGAAAGCTTTATATATGCCACATGTCTTTCCCTTCACAATAACTTTAATCATATTAAATAATTGAAATCTAAGGTTGCAAATTTCAAGTTGTCATGTGAGAACGTTATTACTTTATAAGTGATTATTTGCTCTCTCTCTCTCTCTCTCTCTCTCTCTCTCTCTCTCTCTCTCTGTCTCTCTCTCTAATGATTTTGTTATTTTCAGTTTCAGTTTTTCTAGTTGTAAAACAAAATTTTGGAGCACGGCCGATTTTAAGATTTAAAAAAACCATTAACAAAAAGTTCACTATTACAGGAAGCTAATGTATATAAGGTAAATTTCATTTAACGTAATGCAGATTGATATTAAAACTATATTCTAATATTTACAGTAATTTAGGAAATACAAATATTAAGAATGCGATTATAATATAATTAAAGAATAAATATAAGTCGTGTTTTACAAAATTTCCATAGTTAACCCCCCCCCAAAAAAAACGATAATCATCTGATCAAGAGATTAATTGTTTAAAAGTAAGAAATCGTAGACAAACTGGAAGATGACGTTATTTCATAGAAAAGACGAACGGAAAGCAATTCATAATAAATTCAATTAAATATCTCAAACAATACTGGCAAAACAAACCTCAAATTTTATGGGTCAGATGACTAGCTATCTACCAGTGAAAAAACAAATGTTTCTTGCCTTCAAATCTCCAAGACACAAAAATCTCCTAACCCAAACAACATCATGTTCTCACATGATAATAATCAGCAGTTTATTAATTCCTCTTAGAAGCATTGAATAATCCACTTTAACAAGAATCTTATCAGAAAATTAAAGATAAATGCCCATGTTTAGAGCGATAAAATTTTAATACTGGGTAACATCCGTTGAATTTGCATGATTGCCTTGAAAGTTTGTTTAAAAACAAACAAGATATATTAAGTGGTATCAATATCACATGAAAAGATATTTAATTGATTGAATGGCATCGTAGTTATATAATAAAGTAATTGCGGGACATTTAATATCTAACATTTCTGAACATAGACCGCAATACTTTTAATCGTAATCTTCAGTTTGTACTTGTTTACGAGTTGGACGATCTTGTACACAAGTTTTAATTTCAATTGAAGTTTACTGCGTATTTGAAATGCGTGAATTTTAAATCCAGTGTCTAAGCTAATTTAGAAATTGATTGAAAGAGTAGAGAATATAGTATTAGTGTACACTTCTCGTCTATCTAATGTGAATGAAAAAAGAAATGAGTTTGAAGTCTTGGTTTATCCCACCAAGACTTCAAAGTGTAATTTTAAGCTAGCTATTCGATCAGGGTTTTTTTTATATTTTTAAGTGATATTACAATAAATAAATTTGTGAAATTGATTTAAAAATCAATCTGTGTTGATTTTCTAAGGCACAGCCAGGCAGGATTTAGTTGTCATTTAGAAGAAACACTGAGTAGTAATTCTGAATATTATTTTTCCTATGCAACTTTATTTTCTACCTAATACTTATCTTTAATGTTTAATCTTGTTTGTCAGCAAGACAATGGTAGGACAAATCGGAGAATCGATCGTCATTTGACTCGAAGCGATGTGGTGATTCGAAGAGGCTGGCAAGGATGGGTGGAAAATATCCCATTTCAGCGTCAGGATGGTAGCGACCGACCTAGGGCCACAACAGATGGTGAGGACAGAGTGATTGTCCGATCAGCTGTCATAGCACCTTCTTCATCTCTTTCAACCATCAGACGTTCAACACAAACTCCAGTGTCCACCATGACCAATCACAGACGGTTGAGGCTGCGAAATATATACTCGTAATGACCATTACGCCATCTGTCACTCACGCTTCCACACCCTGCCGAGCCAAATTACAGTGGTGCATGGCTCGATCAGGTTGGAATGATGCCGACTAGGGACGTATAGTCTTTAGCGACGAATCCCGCTTCCAACTGTGTCCTGACGATCATCGAATGCGTTTTTGGAGACACCCAGGGCAGATGGGGGATCCTGCTTCCATTATTGCACGTCACACTGGCCCTCAACAAGACATTATGGCCTGGGGTGCCATTTTGTTTGATAGCCGGACACCTTTGGAAGTCATTAGAGATATAGTTACTGCACAGCGGTACGTCGACGACATCCTAAGACCAGTTTCGCTACCGTTCCTTTTGCAGTAACATCTGCTGGTTTTGCAGCAGGACAATGCCACACCACATACGGCACATGGTGCTATGAACTGTCTGCAAGAGTGTCAAACACTTCCTTGGCCTGCCAAATTTCTCTCCCATCGAACATGTCTGGTATATGATAGGAAGGCGATTGCATCTACCATGGAATGTTGATGATCTATTTCGACAATTGGAGTGATTTTGGTAGGAAATACCACAGGAGGTCATCCGGAAGCTTTATCGGTCTATGCCACGCCGTGTGGCAGCTTATATCCAGGCTAGAGGCAGATCAACACCTTATTGAACTTGTTACTGTAACTATGAAATAAATTATCCAATTGTTCTGTGATTTTCATCATTTATTATTGCGTACATTGGCTTCCTGTCCACCAATTTTTGTCTCAATCGGACAAATCCTTCTTGGTGCGTCGATTTTATTGTTACAGAGTGTATATGAGCTCGACCTATTTTGAGATAACAATAACCCATCGTGTTTCTAAATATTGACGAATGCGTAATCTGATAGTCTCTTGGTTGTTTCAAACTAGTTTAAACTGGTTATTGACTTAAATAAATTAAGGCAATTCGTAAGAATTGAAATAATTAATGATTTGGGAAATCAAATTGTAAATTTAACTGCAATAAATCGCCAAATCGGACAACCTTCAGCATTTTTTACTAATAACCCTAAAAGTGAAATATTGATGCCTCTGAAGCAATAAATCGCCAATTTGTTGCCTACACATTTTGAAGCTTCAAAAACCTCAAACCAAATCAGCATCATGATCTCATGTGATAAAAAGATGCGATATTTGGGATCTTTTGGCGAGTTAAGGGGCTTAAGGCAGAATAGTTTGTGTGTGCCCAAATGAAAATTATTCATCAGAAAAACATGAATACTATCTAGCCTTTGATGAAGCATCGTTTGCTCAAATAACTATAGTAAAATATGTATATTTCCTATCAAAAATGAAAAGAGGCAAATAAATTGAAAACTTCTTTCAATCAATACAAAAATAGTTTCAATAAGGGATTCGTGATTGTCACACTGTTCCCAAGCAACAGAAGATTAAATATTTAAAGAGTAAAAAAATTATTAACCCAATATGCTATCAAAAATGTTTTTCAATCAATATTTACAGAAGAAATTCCATTTTTTATACCAATAACTTTCAAACAAACTTTATCAAGATAAAGTTACAAACACAAACCACTGTACTCCTTGAAAAAATAAGGATTTATAGTTATTTCATATTTGCCTGCTCAAAATATTACTGAGAATTCCCGTTATGTTTCTCCTATTGACTTTTGTACCTTTGGCCTGTAGAAAATAGTAGTTTTTTAATATAAATGTGCTAGATTGGTGGATCCTAGATAGGAATAGAAAAGGAATAGAAATAAATATTTTTGAATATCTTGTTAACATTTTCTCTCATGTAAATAATAATGCAGATATTTAGTTAAGAAAAATTGCTTCTGAATCGAATCTTTAAACAAAATTTTCACATTTTAAACATTAATTAAACGAGTAGAAATCGGTAAACCTCCAATGAAAACTGTCAATAAAAGATTTAATTGAACTTTGTCTTGAAATTAAGTAGGGATTACTTTAATTACTTATAAAATACTTTGATATTTATTAGTAAGATTGCTTTTTCAAAAGGCATTTTTAAATATTTTACAAAGAGCTAAAAATTTTACTTCGAGCTTTGTTTTTTAAATAGTTTTTTTAATAATAATTTTTTTCTCAACGTTGCTTTTACGGTTACTTTGAAAGAAAAATACTATTGTAATTGTATTTTATAGCTATTAATTTTTCTTATAGTTGCAAAAGTAGAAAGTATTGAAATTCTCAACGAAAAGCATTAAACGAATTAAGGAGCATTGAGTAACATTATATATCTTTGGTATATTAATATTTTTAACAAATAATGTATGATCAACCAAATTATCATTTTTTATTTGATATTTTGTTTCTTTACATTAATACGATGATGATCGATAATCCAATATTATATGAATTTCGTAGCTCAAGATCCTTTTCGAATGGATATACAACATAAATTAGATCCTTTTTGAATTAAAAATAAGAGCTTTCATATCTTTTGTAACTGCAAAAGTAATTTTATCCTGTAATGGTATCCAAATGTTAGAAAGAAGTTGAAACATTCGTATTTGGGGAATATAACGAAAGAAATCATGTTTGTTAAAAAAGAATTTTTATAATTTCAAAGACTAATTATTTTAAAAAGTGAGCGAAAACATTTCCAAAGTTTCTTTTAGGTAATTTAGAATTAAATAATTTCAGACATAAAATGTTTATCAATATTTTACAATAAAATGACAATAAAATATTGTTTACTTCAACTCCTTCTATTAGCTCAC
>JAOUZG010038139.1:0-21218 GCA_026289955.1 Argiope argentata | reverse complement strand
TATTCTAACATTATAATAAAACAAGACAACCTTTCATTAATAATAAACAGTTTGCATTTAACTAAAATAACGAGTAGTATATTTAAAATTTTATTGATTAAATCATCACATCACTATGAAGGCATAACGCAGTTCATTCATCACTGGAAGAGGCTCTCAGCTGCATTCAAGGAGAAATTTTAGTTTGAAGTGTTTGAAATTCCGCGAAGTGCAGAAAACCATGAGAAATGTAAAAGGGAGGAATTAATTTTATATAGAATGACTGAAATGATTTTAAGAAATTAAAAGAGAAAAATTTTAAAAATAAAGGCACGACAAAGATATAATTATCTGGGTTACATAAATGTGTATTATTTCAATTAAATAATTTTCATTAGGAATTTAAAATAGGTGGGGGAGGTTCTACAGGTTTATTGAGATGAAATAGTTAATAATTTTAAGTCAAATGTGCCTATTAACCAAGTACAGAAGAGTATTATTTATATGTTCCGTTTCTTTGAACTATTTAGTTATTAAATATGGCAATCATCCCATTCTTAGGGAATGCCAGACAAAAAAAATCTAGCAATGGTGTTGAAAATGGATTAATGTATTTATTTATTTATTTTTAGAATAGCAACACTATTTTTAAAAAAAATTTGGTGTTTCATTTTGCTGATAGCAGCTCGGTATTAAATACTTTAATGAATTAAATTCGGCTGAATGTTGGAATTAGGGAATTGTTTTTCTTTTTAATTTAGAATGAGAAAGGAAACGGGGATTTTTCCATCGGCAGCTTTTCGGATTAATAATGAAATGTTTCTCACAAAGAAATAATCGTGCTCATTTTGTGAAATATTGTATCACGTGTGATTAATATTTCATTTCTAAACTGTAATGTAGATATCGCTCAAGGTATACAGCTTCAGCAAATATCTTGATCATTGGAATTAAAAGTTAATGAATGTATAGATTAAAAAAATGGAAAGTATTCCGAAAATTTACTAATGAAAAAATAAACCCAACTTCATCATTAAAAATGAAAATAAAAATTTAACATTTTAAGAAGATAAATTTATTTTTCACTATCTGACTTGGTGAACAGTCGGTGCACTGATAAGGTAACTATGTTAGATCCCAGTTCAATCTATTTTTTAAACAAATTTCCCTCAATGAAATATCTTAATTCTTAAAAAAATGTTACAGAAATTAAAACAGCTTTTACTAATAATCTTACGCAGGCTTATTGAACCTCCTGCCTAGAATCATGTTCCATAATATGGCAGTACCCTTATAAACTGCAAAAGTTGAAGCAGAACAATTCTTCCGACAAGGAAAATCCATGCGATTTAATATGTAACGGAACAACGAAAATGACTTCATTATTATTACTAGAATTTAACATATATTATTTAAAAAATTTAAAAAAAACTTCATTCACATTTTTTGAAAAGGTGAAAATGTACATAAATCTATGCACTTCCTTTTTACATATTACTAAATTTGCATTTCTGTTCAATTTCTTTCGAAATGTATTTGAAGAAAATTATGTATGTTTAAGTGTTCATATGATCATTAAAAGTAAAATAAAATTGAGAACTTTTATATAGAATTCCAAGCAGAGTTCACTTCAAAATAATACATATATGAAAAATTTTCCAAAGATAATTTCAATAGGTAATTATCTATCAGTGTAAATATTCCAGTTTGTCCAAAACCTATGTTTAAAAAGTATAAGAACGATTTTTGGTATTTGTTTTAACCACATCTGCTTATCTGCATCGAAATTGTATTTCATTTAAACGAAACAAAGCGTTCAAAGGATACGTTCGGTTTTCCTCTTCATACTACAAGCATGAAATTGTATCATATTTCTTCATCCTCCTGAATCGTAGACCCTTAGGATGTCGACGGAAATATATTCTTCTCATACTCAATGTAGTCAGCGTAAAGGCCCTATCACACGGCGAAATACCGTCAGCACTTTCGTCGTCAGTTGTCGATTTGTGCTCGCAGGCAACCGGTCAAGCAAGATTTCCGTCATCGTCAACTTTTTCTAACCTGCTTGAAAATGTCCACGATAGTGACGGAAATATTGTTTACAAACGAAATTCAACCAATCATGTGAAACTTTGGAAGTGACGTAGCCTGCCAAGAATGGCGTAATTGGCGCTACTATACTAAAAATGCATGCATTTAATCTTACATATTACTAAATACTAAAAATATTTTCGGTATCTTTTTCTCATTCTGTGGGGCAACTTATACTACCGTATAGGGAATTGTTCTCTAGAAGGATCTTCGAACTTGTGATGGAATTTTCAGAGATCTAACAGGATATTTTTAAGTAAATAAAAAAATATTAATGCTGATGTGAATTGTTTTCTTTTTGTGAAATATATTTGGCCATATTCAGCCTTTATTTATTCAAATAATAGTATAATCTTTTGATTATAGTAATTCCTTAAATAGTTTGCAAACAGCTTCTATATAATTAAAAAAATTTTAACTCCAATGTTAGAGTGAAAAATATAATATTGATTTTAAATTTTAATACTTAGATGTTCTTTCAATGTTGCAGAAATATAAAACATATTTGGTTTTGACAAAAATAGAAAAATGATCATACTTTTATCATTAGCAAAACACTAAATCACCTTTTGTATGATTGACAATAAAATTTAGGCTTCTTTTTCTACATTTTTTTCTTTTAAATTAACAAATTAACAGTTAATTTAGAATGATTTCTGATTATACATTTGTATTGAGAAAGATGCATATAATGGACACACATTTGGAAATAGTCAGACTAAAAAACAAGTGTTTTATTGCTTCTCATTCCAGATGTAATGTGGAGGTGTTTTTTTTTTTTTTATGTTTGGCAATTTGAAATTTTAAGAAAAACCTGTTTCTTATTATGTAAAGATAAATGAAGTTTTAATACTTTAGCTTTGAAAAAAAAAACTAAGGAAAATGCAATAACATATTTTGGAAAATTGATTATTATTATTGAATGAAAATTATTTAATGATTCCAATTTTTCACAAATATTGGTAATAAATCCACAAAGATTTTTTTTAAAAAGCTCTGGAGTTGCAAATAAAATAAAAAAAACAATTTAACTCATTTTTTAAAAGTAATTTTAGAAATGAGCGAGACTAAATAGTGTATTGCCTTAGAATTTACAAATATTTATCAAATGAAGAATCCTATTCGATGAATTGTTTTATAATTTTGAACTGATGTGGGAAAATAAAAATTATTTAAAGGAATGATAAATACAAATCAAGTCCAATATACACTCTCAAAAATTATTTTTTAAAAATAAAAAGGAGGGGAAAAACATTTAATCAAATTTAAAAGAGTAAAAAATGCTTCTTATTCAATGATATGGTGGTAATGCATTTAAATCCTGTTTTTATTTTTAATTAAAAATATGTTCTTAGTGAATTTTTTATGTTCCAGAATCAATTTCTTGCCATATTTCAAATTCCTAACTTTAATTATTTGTACTTCACATCTAGAAATAGTAGTTTTTATTTTTATACTATACACAAAACCTAAAATTTGTCGAGATGGATCCAACAAATATCAGTTTTCATATAGACAAAAATCGTTAGATTTCAAAAGTTATTTAATTTTGTTTTAAATGTATTGGCACTCCTCTTCTGTTTTATTTATGAATTTTTGTTTTATTTTCACTTTTCCAGAAAAATAAGCACTTTTAAGGTACTTAAAATTGATTTTAAAATTTCAGCACTATTTATGATGGTATGCACCATTTAAGCTTAATTGGATGCACACCCACAAATCATTTTTCTTTTCAATATATTTTTGTTTTAAATTTAATATTGATAAGATGCATTTAAAGGAATTTATAAAATACAAACACAAAAGGAGCATTTTTTTTGCTTCTCATTATTACTACAAAAAAAATTACAAAACTGTTACTAAGAAACATTAAAAAGTTTCCTTATTTTACAGAATTCATTGTTACTAATTTTGATAAATTAGTAACAATTGTCATTATTACTACAAATACTACTACTAACTTGTCATTATTACAACAAAAATAATTACAAAACTGTTACTAAGAATAATTAAAAAGTTTTATTATTTTACAGAATTAATTGTTATTAATTTTGATAAAAACATTACAATTAGTAGAATAGTACGATAAATATTTACAATAAATAACAAAAAGATGGATACTATTAGAAATGAAAATGACATTCAAAGGAAAAAAATGGCTAGAAAAGTATTTTCAAATTCGATAAATGTACAACTTGTCTCATTTTACAATCCTTATTATATTCATTGTATTAAGCATTTAAAAAATTAAATTTGAAGCAGAAGTGATTCAATTTCAATTAATTCGATAATGTGTCAATAGAATTGCAAGGGACAAATTTCAAGATAGTTTGAATTTTTAAAAAAAATTACAGCTATTATTGTAATGTATATTATTGTAATGCTTTTGCATTCATTGAAGCCTAATGGGATCACTTAAAAAATTATCCCGGATTTAATTGCAAATTAAAGCAACGTCTTGACTAGAATCCCACGAATTATGAAATAAGAAAACTGCCGATATTCACTAAGTAGTAGAAACGGATAAAGAGCGATAAATACATTATACCGTGAACCTAAGTTTTTAGGTTTACCAGACAGCAAATCCTCAAGTGACGTCACTTTCGTCATCGTTTGCCGTCGAAAGTGCTGACGGAATTTCGCCGTGTGATAGGGCCTTAAAGAAGCCCTGGTGCCTGCCGACTTTGCTGTGGTTTTCGAAGCTTTGCTTTTCTCCCTACCTATTCTTCGCTATTTATACGGCGTACATCAACTCTTCTGATGAGAGCAGAAAACACGATGCTGTATGAAAAATTTTAGAAGAGAATACTAAAGGCCCTATCACACGGCGAAATACCGTCAGCACTTTCGTCGAAGGTTGTCGATTTGTGCCCGCAGGCAACCGGTCAAGCAAGATTTCCGTCATCGTCAACTTTTTTAACCGACTTGAAAATGTCCATGATAGTGACGGAAATATCGTTTGCAAACGAAATTTAACCAATCATGTGAAACTTTTCTGTGACGTATTATGCCAAGAATGGCATCGGTAGGCGCTACTTTACGACTGAAAATGCATGCATTTAATGTTACAGATTACTAAATACTAAAAATAGTTTCGACAGAAGGAAAAAAGCGAAGTATCTACTACAGTATATTTTCCCCATTCTGTGGGACAAGTTATTGCCCCCCCCTTTAAAAAAACTGACACTACCGTATGGGGAATAGTTCTATAGAAGAATCTTCGAACTTTTGATGGAATCTTCAGATATTCAACAGGATATTTTTAAGTAAATAAAAAAAATAATTCTGATGTGAATTGTTTTCTTTTTGTGAAATATATTTGACCATATTCAGTCTTTATTCAAATAATAGTATAATATTTAGATTATAGTCATTCCTTAAATAGTTTGTTAACAGCTTCTATATAATTTAAAAAATTTTAACTCCAATGTTAGAGTGAAAAATATAATAGTGATTTTAATATTTAGATGTTCCTGCAATGTTGCAGAATTATAAAACATATTAGGTTTTGACAAAAATATAAAAATGATCATACTTTTAGCATTAGCAAAAAGCTAAATCACCTTTTGTATGATAGACAATAAAATTCGGGCTTCTTTTTCCACATTTTTTCTTTTAAATTTTACAAAATAACAGGTAATTTAGAATGATATTTCTGATTATACATTTGCATTGAGAAAGATGCATAGAATGGCCACACATTTGGAAATGGTTAGACTAAAAAACAAATGTTTTATTGCTTCTCATTCCTGATGTAATGTGGAGGGCTTTTTTTTTTATTTTATTTATTTATTTATTTTTTTTTTTTTTTTGGCAATTTGAAAATTTAAGAAAAACTTGTTTTATAATATCTATGTAAAAATAAATGAGGTGTTAATAATTTAGCTTTGAAAAAACTAAGAAAAATGCAATAACATATTTTGGGAAAATTATTTTTGATTATTATTATTCAATGAAATTTATTTAATGATTCCTATTTTTCACAAATACTGGTAATAAATCCACAAAGATTTTTAAAAAAACAGCTCTGTAGTTGCAAATAAAATAAAAACAAAACATGTAACACATTTTTTAAAGAGTAATTTTAGAAATGAGTGAGACTAAATAGTGTAGAAATATAAAACATATTTGGTTTTGACAAAAATATAAAAAGATCATACTTTAATCATTAGTAAAAAACTACTATAGATACTATTAGAAATAGCCTTAGAATGGAATTGTTTTATAAATAAAATAAAAATTATTTAAAGGAATGATAAATACAAATCGAGTCTAGTATACATAAAGAAAAAACATTCAATCAAATTTAAAAGAGCGAAAAATACTTTATCATTAGCAAAAAACTAAATAACCTTCTGTATGATAGACAATAAAATTTATGCTTCTTTTTCCACATTTTTTCTTTTAAATTTAACAAATTAACAGTTAATTTAGAATGATATATCTGATTATACATTTGCAATGAGAAAGATGCATAGAATAATCACACATTTGGAAATGGTCAGACTAAAAACAAGTGTTTATTGCTTCTCATTCCTGATGTAATGTGGAGATTTTTTTTTAATGTTTGGCGATTTGAAATGTTACGAAACACCTGTTTTTTAATATCTATGCAAAGATAAGTAAAGTTTTAACACTTTAGCTTTGAAAAAAAACTAAAAAAATGTAATAACATATTTTGGAAAATTATTTTTTGATTATTATTATTGAATGAAAATTATTTAATGATTCCAATTTTTCACAAATACTGGTAATAAATCCATAAAGATTTTTTTTTAAAGTTCTGTAGTTTCAAATAAAAAGAAAACAAAACGTTTAACACATTTTTTTAAAGAGTAATTTTAGAAATGAGTGAGACTAAATAGAGTAATGCCTCAGAATTTACCAATACTTATCAAGTGAAGAATCCTATTCAATTAATTGTTTTATAATTTTGAACTGGTGTGGCAAAATAAAAATTATTTAAAGGAATGATAAAGACAAATTGAGTTCAATATACATTCTCAAAAATTATTTTTAAAAAATAAAAGGGGAGGAAAAAACATTCAATCAAATTTAAAAGAGTAAAAAATACTTCTTATTCAATGATATGGTGGTAATGTTTTTAAATCCTGTTTTTATTTTTAATTAAAATTCAAAAAAATATGTTCTTAGTGAATTTTTTATGTCCCAGAATCAATTTCTTGCCATGTTCAAATTCCTAATTTTAATTATTTGTACTGCACATCTAGACACAGTAGTTTTTATTTTTATATACACAAAACCTAAAATTTGTCGAAATGAATCCAACAAATATCAGTTTTCATATAGACAAAAATCATTAGATTTCAAAAGTTATTTAATTTTGTTTTAAATGTAATGACACTCCTCATCTGTTTCATTTATCAATTTTTTTTATTTGCACTTTCGTAGAAAAATAAGCACTTTTAGGGTACTTAAAAATGATTTTAAAATTTCATCACTATTTATGATGGTATGTACCTTTTAAACTTAATTGAATGCACACCCACAAATCATTTTTCTTTTCAATAGATTTTTGTTTTAAAATTAATATTGATAAGATAAATGTATAGGAATTTATATAATACAAAAACAAAAGCAGCTTCTTTTTTTTTTGCTTGTCATTATTACTACAAAAATAATTACAAAACTCTTAATAAGAAAAATTAAAAAGTTTCATTATTTTACAGAATTTATTGTTACTAATTTTGATAAATTAGTAACAATTGTCATTATTACTACAAAAATTACTACTAACTTGTCATTATTACAACAAAAATAATAACAAAACTTTTAATAAGAATAATTAAAGAGTTTTATTATTTTACAGATTTCATTGTTATTAATTTTGATAAAAATATTTAAGTTAGTTGAATGCTACGATAAATATTTACAATAAATGACAATAAGATTAATACTAATAGAAAGGAAAAAGACATTCAAAGGAAAAAATGGCCAGATTCGATAAATGTACAACTTTATTTTTAAATTCGATAAATGTACAACATGTCTCATTTTACAATCCTTATTATATTCATTGCATTAAGCACTCAAAAAATTAAATTTGAAGCATAAGTGATTCAATTCCAATAAATTCAATAATGTGTCAATAGAATTGCAATTTATTGAAGCAATAGAATTTCATTGCATTGGCTTCGTAATTTACATATCTACAAATCCCAAGATAGTTTGAGTTTTCAAAAAAATTACAACTATTATTGCTACTATGGGCTTTTGCATTCATTGAAAGCTAATGGGGTCACTTAAAAAAATTATCCAGGATTTAATTATAAATTCAAGCAACGTCTTAACTAGAGTCTCACGAAGTATGAAATGAGAAAACTGCTGATATTCACTAAGTAGGCGAAACGAATAAAGAGCGATAAATACACCATAACGTAAACCTAAGTTTTTAGGTTTATCAGATAGCAAATCCTCAAGTGACGTCACTTTCGTCGTCATTTGCCGACGAAAGTGCTGACGATATTTTGCCGTGTGATAGGGCCTTAAGTTAATATAGGAGAATATGGTTCACATAAAAGTATATATGAAAATTCTTTTCTCCCTCCATCTCTCTATTTCTCTATCTCCCTTTCTCTTTGCGCGCGTTCCGCTTGAATATTTTATTTAATGTTGCATATTGTTGCACTCATATCCATAAATGAAGAATAATGCACGTTCAGGAAAAGAAAGAAGCAGAAGCAAAACAAATGTGACTTATTTGTAAAGCATATTTATTAAACAAAAGGTAAAGAGCAAAAAAGATACTGTATGTTTGATTTCATTAATAAAAATTACGATTTTTTGCTCCCTGGAACAAATTAAAAAATATATTCACAAAACCAATATTAAATGGTTGGTATGATGGTTAACACGTAGTATCAAACTAATTATCTGATCTTAGAGAATATCACACAATTCATCAAGCAATGTTTTCTGAAGTTCCCGTAGACATGTAGGAGGGAGTTGAAGGGCTGGAACTCGTCGCTCAAACATGTCTCGAACATTCTCTACTCGATTCAAGTCTGGTAACAATGTTGGCCAATCCATATGGGTGATATTCTCAGATCGAAGATGTTCACTTACGATGTTTTCACGGTGTGGATGGGTGTTGCTATCCATAAAGAACAATTCTGCGCCCATAGCACCCCGAAACAAATGTACATGTTGTTTCCAGAATGACTCCATAAATAGATTTGGTGTGTCATGGTTCCAGTTTAAACAAGCAGATCAGTTCTGGAACAAAGAATAACTGCCCCCAAAACGAGCAATTCTGCACCACCGTAACGATTTCGTTTAACAATGATCTCGACGTGGTAACGGGTACCTGGCGCTCTCCATATGAAAGTCCGGCAAGAGTCAGATTGCAAGCCAAATCTGTACTCGTCAGAAAACATCACACAAGCCTACAGTTGCGGTTTCCAGAAAGCATTCTCTCCACTCCAGGTTAATCGCAGACGGCAGTGAGCTGCAGTAAGTAGAACACATTGGACAGGCCTGTGAGCATACTGACCAATCTGCCCTAAGCGTATGTGCATGGTCTACCTTGAAACTGTCTGATCAGGGGCTGAAGAGATCTGACGAGACAGGTCTGATGCTGTGCACCAGCTGTTTTGTTGACAGTAACTGTCAAATAGCGGTCCTCATTTGGGCGTGGTGATATTACGTTTGTAAGTATAAAGAGGACATTAAATGAAGCTGTCCCTCTTGTGAAATGCCTATTTATGAAATGAAGAACGCATGAATCACTTAATACCACATGAGCATGAGTTGGATGCAAGTGGCATTGCATGATATTTTGAATCAACATCCCGATAGGGTTCAAAGGAATGTATGTGTGCATGTCCATGCATTTCTAATTCTTTCAAACCAATTTTCCTTGAATTTTATATAAAGAAATCTTGAGCAAAATGATTTTAGAAATTTTTGGTTGCAAAATGATGAATTTTAAGATTGTGCATATATAAATAAGCGTCTTATGAGTCTATCTACATTTTACATATTTATATAAGGGATTTTTTAAAAGATATTTTGACATATCTTCTCATATTAAAGTAATAAAAAACTGACTCTTACATCTTTAACGGGCTGTTTAAGTGTTCACAGGAATTGTATTTGAAAAAGATCCGTTATGAATATCAAAATGTTAGTTCAAATGCTATATTGAAGATAGAAATTCTTAATCACTAAATTTCATATGTCATATCAAGCGTCAGGAAAAAATATATTATTCTGTTTAAGAAATATCTACCAGTTACTGTCAACAATATTTTAATCAATTAGAATTCATTTTCAATTCTAATTTGCTTTGTTGTTGTTGACGAACTGCAACATGAAATTGATAAGTTTTAGAAACAATAAAAGGTATTATTTACTTAAAAATACCTATTTTTGAATAACTGGAACTTCTTTCTTTTCCTTCTTAAATTAGTAACTAAATTTAAAGAATCTACTTGTGTAGCACCGATCGCCGCGCTACCATTGAAAGAGTCAGTATTTACATATATTAAAAAGATCTAATTATGATGTAGATCCGTTATATAGAAATTTTCTAGAAAGAAAGTAAAAAGTGTCCAATTGTTTCTTTTTCCCGAATTTCCCAATATTTTAAACTTAATTTGGATGGAATATAAATATTCTCTACGAACACTTCTTCGATTCGTCGATAGATGGCGCTAAAGCCATAAAAAATAAATCGCTTTCAAACAGATATGTTTTATGTTTTCATATATTGAGAAAAAGGATTCATCTAAAATATAGTTTATATACATAAGTTTCAATTAAAAACGGAATCTATTTTCTTTGAAATTTCAAAAAAAATGATGAAGATTATTAATGTCACCAAACATGAAAGAGGAAGCAACACAGTCATCTTTGTAGATTGACAATCGATACATCATTCTTAGCTGCAAAAACAATCTTCCTCTACTTTCACAACATTAAAAAAATGCTTTTTTTTCGGGTGGGAGGGTTGTTTTCAGCGTCATCAATCTTTTTTGTGTTTAATGCGGAATTTCGAATACAACGTAGCTGAAGAATTTTAAAAAATAAGAAATCCATCTACACATATCCCCAAAACTTTGAAATACAAAAGCGAAGGGCAGAAGGCTTATTTAGCTGGGGGGGGGGGGTTGTAATTTTCTGTTGTTATTTAAGCACTATCGCGTCCATTCAGCTGTTGCGTACATCATCGATTGTCAGTTTCGCATTTTGAAACAGGACTAGTATAATTGCCGGAGAGAGCGATCTACTCTCAGCGAAACAAGCACCTCTATCCTTACGCTGATTAATGTCGTAAAAATTCGTAATATAGCTTTCAAAAACCTATATGTATTTCTTCTAGTGGTATATTAATGAAAACTCTTTTTCCTCTTGCATTTGCAATTCCTTCCTTATTACATTATACATTATTACATTATTAAACTTTAAGCAAAATTTTACGTTGTGAGACACATTTCTAATGATTTCTTGTAATAATGGTTCCGTAAAACGTATACATTAATTTTTAGTGGTAAATTAAAAGAAAATGTAACGCAAAATTTTTAAAAACTTGTTATAGTTGCTCACCTGCCCCTTTCCTGTATAATTTTCTCATATCATTTGGAATATTTCATTCAAGAGATGTCGCTGCAAATTGTTATTGAAGGTCCCCCCAATTTTTTCCCTTCAGTTTATAAAACCTCTTGACTTAAATAAATAGTGAAGAGCCACACAAAATAAAATAAATGGGAATGTTGGGAAAATGAATTGGATGAATATAGCAGTTTGTAAGGAACACCTAATATATCCGTCTTGTGACATCGTTATCCATAATCGAAGCGATTTGTTTAAAGAAAACAATAAATAAAAACATTGGAAGGAAATAAATGAATAATTAAATTAACGAATATTAAATTGAATTAAAAATTAATGAAATTTGCTAATAAAATATCAAGTGAGTAGATAATCCACTTTTATTATGAATAGGTTAAACTGACAGATAGATCTTTTCTTTGAATACTTATAGCAATTCTAAAGGCACAGTAACCGCTATTAAATATTGTAATGCCATAAAATGAAGTTTCATAATGGTTAATATTTATTTACTTCAGTAATTATTTGGGTTATATAACAATGTAAAATTTCGATAACAATATTTTTAATTAAACTGAATTATATTATTTCGAATTTTTGAAAAGTAATGACAAAGTACGATGCGACAGTGACGGCTAGGTAGTTGATTGACTGTTCGGAAGGATGTAATATTTCAATTCGGAAATAAATGAACTCTTCCGATTTAAATATATCATTAAAGATTGTGATATTGATGAATGTATCAATCTTATATTTTCGGTAGATTAATGTAATGGTGTTAAAAGCGTAACATCGAATCGTTGTTTTTTAAAGAATTTTAAATAGAAAAATTGTGTTCAACATTTATTGTTAGGCATGTTTAGAAAGTAATGAAACTGTCGATAAAAGAAGTTCCAAAAGTAAGTAAAAATAATATAAATTTCATGAATGAAGAAGATTGCAGATAATATTTCAGAAAAATAATATTTTTACAATCTCACTTTGACTACCAGCAAATAATAGGCGTCATCAATCAGCAGAGTGTAAATATTTACAAAATTGATCACAACATCCATCTCAAATCGGAATAAGCATAACTTAAAAGCGAAAGATTGAAAACTTGCTAAATAGTAATCATTTTTATTGTCCTGAAAGGTTTTCTTGATGAAACGTCAAGAAGGATTTATTCCCGAATCGTAATTGAAGCCAGTTTAGTAGTATTGCCTTAAATTGTGATCTACACACAATTTCAAAAGTGCTTCAAATCTTAAGCTAGATATGGTAGGAAAAAAAGGCTATTCATGAGTTAGTAAAGAAAGATTAAAAATTATAATGGTAAGTCAATAAAAATTTTAATACAAATTTTTTTTTCATGTTTTTCAAACAGTTCCTATATCTATTTATTGTATACTTCTTTCTTATATTCATGGTATTCGTTAATCAAACGCCATTTTCCCACTTGACAAAAATTATCGAACTAGGTAAATAATGAAGGGTTAAAAAGAAAAATAATTCAATATGAATAATAATAATAATACAACTGAATAGGGTGCATTCAATATATTTTATAATCTTCTTAGATTTACAATTGCAATTTGCAAGAAAAAACAAACACAAATTAATGAGAAGCATGAAAAAAATAATTTTTTATTTAAAACAATTATTGTTTATATGTAGAAAATTCACTTTCATTATTGATAAATTAAAATGTCTAGAAATCTTCTGAGCAGGAATTCCAAATGAATTCGCAAACCCAAAATAAGTTTGTTATGTATTAATAATTCTCTCTCATATTTTAATTTAATTATCATTATTTCAAAGTATTTATTTTGCCCAATAATTATTTTTTAAAAATAAAACTGAATGATTCCAAATGAATAATTAGAAATTGCATTGTATTATCTAACTTCAATATATTCTATGGAGTTGTGATTTAGAGTAAAGCAATAAATAGGAATACTTCAGTCAAGTGTATTTTTTACCCAAGCATGGAACAATATTATACCAATACATACTAGTTTCTTTTTGTAATACTTAATCAGAATATTAATAAGTTAATTGGGATATAATTATTGAGTTGAAATAATAATATCAGCTCTATGGATATAATTCTGTTGTATCTTAATTTAAAAACATATTTGGATTGTGAAACATATAATTTATTAATTTTATTTTCAATTGTTAATTGAATTTTGTACATGATATGTGATTAGTAAGATAATAAAGAAATGATTATATAAAGATGAAAAAAAATGTCTTCATATATATTCAGAAAAATTAATTAATGAATACAAGAACTATTCAATCAGAATAAATTTCTACTTCCCATCTCTGGGCAGCTCGCTAAATGTGAAGTTAGATATACTTTATTTGTATTTAATTTCATTGAATACTTATTTATATTTCTGTACCCATCTTTGCTGCTATAAAGTATTTACCAAATTGCTATAGATATTGAAACATTGTTTTACAATAGCCTTTCTCCTTTTCTATTATTTTAGTACATGAATCATTAAAATGTTATTTTTCATGCTACCATAATACCATTAGAAACTTAAATGTCAGTGTGATTTACTTTCTCACAACATACACTATTTTCACTTTATCTGAGGTAAACTATACAAATACTAAATAAATTTTTATTCTCTTTACTGTAAACGTGGTAGGGGGGAAGAAGACAGCTTGTGTAAATATTTGATGAAACAATGAAAATGATTTAATTTTTTTTGAAATAATGTAAAGCATTGCTGAAAATTTTAATAATACATATACACTAATGAAAAACATAGATGTGTATGTGCACACCTATATTTCTTTCATGATTGCAATTGAACAGCAGAGAATTTTTTTGCCTTTCTTCTGTATCAAACTTCTGCAAGAAAACATCATCTAAACATCTTTATTTAAGCCCTCAAGTACTTCCATATCCTTTAACTATGTGTTTTTGGTCCTACGGGATAACAGTATTTGTCACTATATCCCTCAATGTTTATATTCAAATCAAGCGGATGATTGCAGCACCTTTTCGTCTAATTGATACTTAATACATGAAAAAGCAAAGGAAGAGACTGTAGGCAGGCCTTATCACTTTTTAGGAACCTGAAACCCCATTATTCAAAACAAAGCTTGACTAAGTATTTTTTAATGTAATATGGCTTTTAATTTAGTATGGCTAATCATCACTAGCCAAAGTTAATTAATTAGTAATTATATATAAAACCCTGATTCCTCAAACAAAAAACAATATCTGAAGCCAATCGGTGTTTTCATTTTGGAATTTGTGTTGCGAGAAAAGTAACTAATTTTTATAATTTAGGAAAATCTTAGGTATTTATATTGTTACAAGCGGGCGAGTGGCACGAAAACTTGCCAAAGATTACAACGTTTGGCGAAGAGCCTAGCGCCAGCTTGATTGGTTTGGCGAAAGGAATAGTCTAGTAGCCGCTAGATTGTGCGCGATGTTTTGAGAATTTTCACGAGATTCAGGTGCACGCGCTTCTCGGCTATATAAGGACGAATAGCCGGAGCGAGGAGTTAGTTATTTTTCATTTCATTCTCAGCTTAGCTACCGTCATGAGCGGTAGCGATATGGAGGATGATGGAAGTAAGCGCTTTAGCGCGGTTTCTATTTCGACTAATGATGGTTCTACGATAGTTAATAAGCGCATATGCGCTGAGCTTTCAGATGACAACGCAGTCGATATGAATATCGACAACAGTGATGCTATTCCCAATCACATATGCCAAGATTGTAAACATAGAGATAGTTTACGTCAAGATATCACCTTTAAAAGAATTCTTTTAGACAGCTGTGCACACATGGTTATCACAGCCAAAGACTGCAACCTGACCAACCACCCGGAGTATGCCGTAATGGAAAATACGAGGAAGCAAGCCATTGAACAGATTGAAATTGCCCAGGGTGAGTTATCTAATATTCCTAAATGTCAGGACTCTAACTGCAATTACAATAAAAAATCCACCCAATCCCCTATTAATGCTTCACCCTTTACTTCTCCAAGTAGAAGGAAAATTGCGAAAAACAATAATCCCGTATCACCTAACAAGGCAATACCCACCCAAAACAAATTTCAGGCTTTAAATGATATACCTTCTAATGACACCCCTACTGTTGAAGTGAAAAATAGAATCCCACCTATCATGATTAAATATGTCCCCAACTATAATCAATTACTCGAAATTCTTGCTAAAATTTGCGGTAAAACGATTAATAAACTCAGCAAAGACTTTATTCGGGTTTATCCCGAAAACCACCAACAACATGAAGCCATTCAAAAAACCTGTCGTGAACAGGGGTTTGACTTTTACATTATAACACCAAAAAATTCAAGACCATTAAAAGCAGTAATCAAAGGGTTAAATCATAATTGTAAAATAGAAGAAATTAAAGATGCACTGAATAATGAAGGTTTCAACTTGTAGCGTCAGCCTTATAAGCTAGATAATATCCTTCAAGCTGAAGGGTCCCTTTTGCTCGAACGGTATATCGCTCGGCTACTGGCTCAAACGTCGCAGGTTCGTACCGCGACCTTCACTTGCTACATTGGTGACCTTGACAACGCAGCCTTCCACAAAGTCGTGGCGCCATCTACCAGCCAACAAAGTCGTCGCTAACTCAACGCATCAAAGCCGCCTCTTAAGCCGTTGCGAATTCGACGCACCAAATCGTTCGTCTCCCGTCCGACTCACTGGGAGGGGAGTACTGTAGCGTCAGCCTTATAAGCTACATTATATTCTTCGAGCTGAAGGGTCCCTTTTGCTCGAACGGTATATCGCTCGGCTACTGGCTCAAACGTCGCAGGTTCGTACCGCGACCTTCACTAGCTACATTGGTGACCTAGACAACGCAGCCTTCCGCAAAGTCGTGGCGCCATCTACCAGCCAACAAAGTCGTCGCTAACTCAACGCATCAAAGCCGCCTCTTAAGCCGTTGCTAATTCGACGCACCAAATCGTTCGTCTCCCGTCCGACTCACTGGTAGGGGAGTACTGTAGCGTCAGCCTTATAAGCTACATTATATCCTTCGAGCTGAAGGGTCCCTTTTGCTCGAACGGTATATCGCTCGGCTACTGGCCCAACCGTCGCAGGTTCGTACCGCGACCTTCACTTGCTACAAACTCAAATAGAATTGTTCAACTTACACAACTTAGAACCAAAAGGCCCCTCCCATTTTACATGGTTGAACTTACTAATAATAAACATAACGAAGAAATTTTTAACCTCAAAAACTTAGGCTACCTATCCATTACTGTCGAACGCTATAAAGGCCGCAATATTGTTCCCCAATGCTACAGATGCAACCTTTTTCATCATACGGCTAATAATTGTTCAATTACGCCAAGATGTTTAAAATGTGGAAAAGCTCACGAAACTAACAAATGTGAAGTCACGGAAAAAATCCCAACTCCCACCTGTATTAATTGTCACAAAGAAGGCCATATTGCTTCTTACAGAGGGTGTGAAGCCTTTCCTAAAAATCAATCTTCAACTATAAATAGAAATAATTACTTTGCCAAAAATCAATCCATAGTTAGAAACAACCAAAGTTACGCTGGACTCTTTCACTCAGCTCCGCGCAAAGAGATGGAGCCACCTACGCAGCCAGAACGTCAACAACAACAAAGCAACTCCAACATCGAAACAGCTGAGCTCATGGACGTTATTGAAGGATTAGCTGAACTCAGGAAACTCATTGATGCCTACCCTCTATTATTTACTCAACTTAAGAAACTAAAATATGCTAAAACACTCAATGATAAATTAATGACACTTCTTGCGGCCTTTACCAACACGGGCAATCCTGACAGTACTTAAAATCTTTCCGCTCTAGTCTTCGCATTGTTTACTGGAATGCAAATGGCATTAGTAATAAATTAATTGATTTTCGACAATTTATAAATAAGTATAACCCCGATATTATTCTACTCCAAGAAACTCACCTTAGACCACAAAGAAAAATTTTCCTGGCAAATTTTTTCTCATACTATAGTTACAGAATTAATCAGGCTGGCGGCGGTACGGCAATTTTTATTAAAAACGGAATCCCCCACAACGAAGTCCCAACGCCTCCGCTTCTCCATGTTGAAGCCAATGTAGTCAATATTAATTTAAAAAATCAAGAACCATTAACGCTTATTTCTATATATATTCCACCTAAAGCTCATAACTCTAATTTCACATTTGACATAGAAAACCTTATGCAAACCGGATCCAACCCAATTTTTTGCGGTGATTTTAACGCACACCACGCCAGCTGGGGTAGTAATCACAATTGTCCTAAAGGCAAATCCTTAAAATCCTTCGCTCTCTAAGTTGGTTTAGAAATCATAGCCCCTGATTCTCCCACCCGATTTGGCCCTCAATCTGCTAGTTTTTTAGACCTCACTATCATCAAAAATTTCCTATACCCTTATGAAATTGTTTCAATCCCTGAACTTAGCCCGGATCATAATCCAATTTTACTAAACTTTTTCTTCAAATATTCCCTCCCGGATAATGATCGTAAAATTAAAACCAACTGGAACAATTATAAATTAGACCTTAGCCTGCAAGATATTCCAAATTTTGAAAATATCCAAAATACCGAAACGATTGAAAATCTTGTCACCTACTTAGAAAACCGGATAACTAATGCAAAAAATCTTGACACTACCTCCCTACAAATTAATCAAAAATTTATTGATCCTAGGTTAAGATCACTCATCAGAGACAGAAATTTTGCCAGGAAAAAATATCAAAAAACCAGTGACCCAGTTTTCAAGAGGTTCATGAACTCTCTGAATAAAGAAATTGAAAAAATTAATAGTAACTTTGAAAATAAAGAATTTATAAACAAACTTATCAATGTTAACACGGAAGATGGTTCTATCTGGAAATTAGTCAAGCCCTTCAAAAATAAAAAACTAAGAATTCCGGCCCTTAAAGGCCCAGTTAGTATGGCATTAACTGATAAAGATAAAGCAAACTGCCTGGCTCTTAGCCTGGAGAAACAATTTCAATTAAATAACCTACACGACAGTAATACAGAACAAGCTGTAAATAATACAGTTGAAAGCTTTCTTAAACATTTACCAACTGAATTTAATGATTTCCCCCCCCCCCAACATTGAATGAAATTAATGACCAACTGAAAAAACTTAATGTGAAAAAAGCCCCCGGCATCGACAATATTAGTAATAAAATGCTAAAAAATATCCCTGATAACTTTAAAAATTTGCTTATTTTAATTATTCATAATTGTCTTAAATTCGGATATTTCCCCTCTACCTGGAAAACAGCTGCAGTTATCCCCATATTAAAACCCGGCAAAGACCCAACCGACCCAGTAAGCTATAGACCAATTTCATTACTAACTGTTAGTAAAATTACTGAACATATTATACTCAATAGATTAAATAATTTTCTTGACAATAATAACATCCTCATGCCGGAACAGTTTGGTTTTCGCAGAAATCTATCAACAACTCATCAACTCCTTAGGGCTGTTGAATTTATTGAATCAGGATTCGAAAATAAGCAAAAAACTGCTGCTGTTTTCCTTGACATTCAGAAGGCTTTCGACAGAGTTTGGCTAGATGGCCTTATTTACAAGCTCATAAACTACAAAATCCCCCCACACCTAATCAAAATCATAATATCGTACCTCAGTGACAGATCCTTCAAAATCAAAATTAATCAGGAATTCTCTGACACCAAAAATATTCAGGCTGGTGTCCCACAAGGATCTAAACTAGGTCCGATATTATTCACTCTATTTATTAATGATATCCCCAAGCAATTTAACACCATGATGTGTTTATATGCTGATGACACAGCCATACTAACTAAAAACAAAAATATTAATTACGCCACTATAGCTCTCAATAGACACCTTCAAACTCTTGAGGACTGGTTCACGAAATGGAAAATTGAGATTAATGCTAGTAAAACCGAAGCAATTTTATTTAACAAATCTACTGGTAAATTAAATTCCCCCCTCTTAAAATTAAAAACCAAATTATCCCGTGGTCTAAGGAATGTAAATATTTAGGCGTTGTACTTGATCAAAAACTAACCTGGAAACCCCACTTTATTTATATTACCAAAAAGTTCCGAGACCTAACTCGTAAATTCTACCTCTTAATTTCTCGGAACTCCAAAATGTCTAGATCTAATAAAATACTTATTTACACTGCCTATTTGCGTCCAGTAATCACTTATGCCTGTCCTGTGTGGGGGTATGCCGCCAAATCTAACTTAAGATTAGTTGAAAGGCTCCAAAATAATATAATGAGAAATTTCTGTGGCATGAGGCCTTATATGCACAATACTGATATGTATAAATGTCTTGATTATCCCCCCCTTAAACAATTCATTAAAAAACTTGCTACTAAATTCTTTAACAATCTTTGTAATATTGAAAATGATGCAGTTGCTAATATACCCATTTATCTCCCTAATCCTAAAAGTAAAAGACCTCGTAATATTCTTATTTAAACTTTAATCTTCTACCTTTTAAATTTTTTAAATATATTCTCTTTTTACTGCGGCAATGGTATACTCCCGCACCCTCACCCAAATAACAACCTATAGTTATGAGTCCTGACGCTCATCACCTCACCCACCCAAGTTCAAAGCCAAAAACCTCTACACGACCCACCAGAATTTCATTTAAACGGAGAGCCTGGGCGTTAGCCTATAATCTCCTATCCATAGCTGGGTACCTGTTGAAAAATGACTGAACAAAAGGGATTGACTTAATGAAATTTTACAAACAAGTAATGGCATATAACAAATAAATGAGAGTGGGGGGAAAAGGAAATGAGAGGAGAAGAACAGGAAAAAAGATAAGAAAAAAAAATACTTAATTAAGTTTGAATATTATTAAAGCTAGTGAAAATAAAATAAAGATAAAAAAAATACATATACAATTAGTTGAGACTTAGTAATAATTTAGGCTGGTGGCGAGTTCAGCTGTCTGTTCAGTCAGACTGGCCCAGGGGGAGGAGTAGTCAGGGAGGTAGGGGGGAAACGGTGCTTCTTCACGGTTGACTGCTCACCCTTATCAGCTTCAGGAAGATAGTGGGTAACGGTGCTTCTTCACGGTTGACTGCTCACCCTTATCAGCTTCAGGAAACTAGGTCATTTTTTTTTCTAACGGTGATTTGAGTTCAAAGGGTTCGATGGAGTGCAGGAGTGGGCATGAATGCATCGGCGATAAGGAATATCTTGTCTTGTGGGTCTTCTTTTTGGTCTAATTCTTTCAGAAGTTACCTCTACACGATGTTCCAGTAAAGCCATCTCTACTGCCTCAGCAATCCTGCCATCTGATTGGTTCTCCACCGCTGCCTGATTCCACTACTTAAGACCTGGCGTCGTTCCAAGATTCTCACTCCAGCTTCGGTAGCCATGTGTGTGCAGTTGATAGTCGATTCTTCCTAACATTCCACGGCAACTTATTGACTGTTAGGTCACTATTTATACAGTAATTTACCGGGGATAAGCCCCTGCCGGGGCTAGGCTCCCCGTGAATCCTTCCATGTTGTTGTTAGCGAGGAGTTAGTTGCTATAGTGATTTGATCGAGTTAGTTGAGAGT
>JAOUZG010038134.1:1083498-1108537 GCA_026289955.1 Argiope argentata | reverse complement strand
TTTTGGAAAATATCCGTTTGTCTGTCTGTGACAAAGATAACTAAAAAAATACTTTGTTATAGATGAATGAAATTTGGCATTCTATTTTTACACCACATGCTCAGATTTCTATCATATTTTGAAGAGAATCAATCCAAAGGAAGTCTGTCTATCTAGTACTGGCGTCCTGGTACAGAGGTAGCGCGTCTTCCTCTTGATCTGGGCATCCCGGCTTCGAATCGTGGTTCGAGATGGTTGTTCCTCTGTGTTCTATGAGTGAGGTGTGTTAATGCCCCCCCCCCCCTGTTAAAAAGGGGTTGCGCAAGCGAATGTGATAAGTGAGTAGCAAAAGTCGTACTCTTGGCACTAGTAGGCATTACTTCAACAACAAGAGACACTCATTCGGCTGAAAATCGCTGAAATCCGTCAGCACGCTTGTACATGGCAAGTGCCATTAGTAACAAAAACAACAACAATTGTCTATCTGGTTGTTCGAATACATATTAACATGATAACTACCAAACAAAAAGAAATAGATAAATAAAATTTGGTACGCAAATTTTACATTTAAAATGCAGATATCAGATTAAGAACCAAATTTTCCCAGACGTTGACCGTCTGTCTATACTCGTTCGTTAACGCGGTTATTCAAAAATGCCGTTACTTAAATAAATTAAATTTGATAGTTGTAGCTGTGAGCAGAATTTCAATTTCAACTGTCAGGAAAAAAGTCATCCAGATTTCACTGTCGATTTTCTGGCATTCAGCGATTAATCAATAATAATTGCACTCTACTAGGTTCTTTCATATCTATTTTTACCACTGGATTGGGTTAGTAATACACAAATACATTATTAAAATATAAGCAAGAATATTTTAAGGAGACAACTCCCCTTGATTTAATTCAGTTTAATCCCTTGAATTTCATGCTGATAAAACGCTAACCCTCTAAGGACCCGTGTAATTTACAGGTCACATTTTAATTTATCGATGTTTTACAAAATAATTATAACTTTCTTCATGAGATAGCTCATAAATCTTGACCCTGTGACGTTGCAAATCCAACCAATACTATGACCATTGCTAGGCTAATCAACCCGAAATGGCAAAATAATTAACTGTTTAAACTGTAGCTGAGCAAACTGTTGGAAGTAAAGCTACGCGAAATTTGTGCTTTTGTCAGTGATTACCAAACTATGTTTATGGATGCATGTACATTTATGCCTTACACAAAATTCAAATTGTTTTATGGACTTTCACATATGAGCTTTTATACACAGAAGTGCAAATTTTACAGTCCGGTATGACTTCACATAACGATTATAACGATTATAAGTCACATAACGATTATAACGCAATAAAATTGTTTAAACACAAAAATTTATTTTCATTTGAATATAAAGTTTTATAATTTCTGATTTTTCGTTCCCATATTTTTTTTCTGCAGTTAATACAAAAATTCGGCCCATAGAGGGTTAAAATATCGTTTGGTTAGTTTGTAAATAAAAAAAAATAAAAATTTTGGGAAATTCCGTTTAATTTTGATGCGATATTCCATTTCGCATGTCCGCTTCTTCTAATGATTGTACGTGAAAAAAAATTGTTTCAATGGTTTCTAAAAAATCTCGGAATGGAAAGAAGAAAAAAAAGTGCCAACCTTTTAACACGATTAATACATTTTGTATTTTATTTTCAAGTTAATTATATAACTAGCGGTTTATATTCTCTGCTAGTCCATTGCGAAACATAATTTGATGATTTGTATTTTCGGATTTCTTTATCATCCGAACACATTTTGTTCGCCCGCCACTGAATTGTGCTATTTTGTTAATATGGTAATCTGATCACGAGTGACATAACGCCCCTTTTTCATTAAGTAGTGCAATTTGTACTCGTATTGCACCAAAGTTAAGGCAATCAGATTATTTTTTATTCGAGCAAATCTTTGGCTTGCAAATCCTACAAAATTCCACCCTTTTTTAGAGAATTTTCCAAAAGATTTCACTTCGAAAAATGTAGTAGTATTTCGTCTATTTTTCACTTAAATTTGCTTTTATAAATACGGAAAGGTTAAAGCAAAAATAAAAGAGCCTCTCACATGCATGCATTTACATTCTGGGAACTTTCCCCCGCGTTCTATTCTATTTGACTTATTTAATGATCTTAATTTTTTTTAAGATTTCGATTTCGATTTAGCATTTGAACCACACAATTTCATCTCATTTCTATTACACACGCACGCACGCGCGCGTGCACACACACAAACACAGAGAGAGAGAGAGAGATGCCAAATTCGACCGACAAATTCAGAGGGGTGATAGGGGCACCAGGAGGATAAATAATCCCCCACACAATCTGGGGTCCCAAACGACGCCTAATCGGTGAAAATCACAAAAATATAGTCGGAAAAACTGTTGGAAATCAACAACAACACAAAAAAATAGGGTTTAAACTATGAAAAGTAAAAGCACATTATTGATTTTTTGATTTTTTTTTTTAAATATATACCATTAACATGCGGATTTGAAGACCTTGGGGGTTGTAAATTACTGAAAATAAAAAGCACTTTAAAACCCAAATATGCAGAAATATTAAAATGAAGAAAAGTAAAAGTTTGAAAATGTAAGAAATTTTACATTCTATAATTTGATATAAGTGTGCATGGGGAATTTTAAAGATATTCAAGCAAAACTGAAGTGGGTACCAGAAAACATTGCTGCAACATCAGTACCGATCAGTACTGAGAACGTTGTCAAATTCGAAAACAAAATTCATAGCAAGAATAAGCATCAAAAGAGTAAATTCAGAATCATTTGAAGAATTAAATTCCAAATTTGCTACATATTTAAATTTTAGATTTTGAATCGGCGTTTAAAATTTCTAACACCAAGCTCTTTTTGTTTTGCAGTTATAATGCTAAATTCCAGAGTCTGAATGGATACTCATCAAAAATTAATGGATATTTAGAAATGTGTAGTAGAAATCATGTACAAAATTTCATTTGTCTAGTACAAAGTATTTTTGAGTTATCGGGTTAAATATCCAGATAAGCATAGTTCCAGGAATGTGTTTTTTGGGATTCGAAAAGAAGGAATTCTTTAAATATTCAAACACGATTCTTTTTTTACGATTATAATATCTTCATTTTATATACTGTATATGTGAAAGTGAGAAATCGAAATTTGTTTACACATTTTATTAAAATGCAATGAAAATTATATATTATTCTGAAAATATTTATTAATGTTTTAAAGCTTCGGTGATGGAATATTGACAATTGTATCTCTATTGTAATTTGCGAAAAATTCAATTGCGAATTTATTTTATCCCTTTTTAATTTGCAAGCTATCTGCTTCTTAAATTAAAAATATTTTTAATATATTTTAATTTAAGAAGCAGATAGCTTGAGTTCGGATAATCAGAATTCTGTTGCTTCTAAGTATAAGCAGGTTTACAGAGGTTTTTCTGATGCATTCCTATAAGCATCATTTCTAACTCAGGACCTATTGATTCGGAGTTTACAATATTAAAAAAGGCTATCATTAAAATTGGAATAATTTTTATTCTAAAAAGGTGACCAAAATTAAAGCAAAATTAAAATTTCTCTCTTTTTTGACAGTGAAGTGTCGGTAATCCTGTTAATAAAATAAATAAATAAAAATTTGACAGATGATGCTTTAAGGTAAGCAAAAATGAAGCGCTACTCAGTTGAACGACGTGTTTTCATTGCTGAACAATACTTCAAAAATGAAGAAAGGCTCGTGACAACAGTTCGAAAATTTAAGAATTGGCACCCTCTATCGTGTGATTTAACACCATTGAATTTTTTATGGGGTTATTTGAGTCAAAGGTATGCCAACAAATTTACAAACATGAATGGAAGAAGGAAATACAAAGATGTATCAACGCAATTCAGCTACATATATACAAAATGGTCATGTCAAAATTTTGACACGCCCATACAGAATTTTGTACATGCCAGCAAAACAGTAGAAAGCCATTTGTCATGTGTGCTATTCCATACTTAACCCTGTCTTGTTTACTTTATAATTCAATAAAAATATTAGAATTAAAAAAAAACCCCAACTGTATTTTTTTTAAATTTAACCTTTAAACTTTTAACCATGCGTGCATCGATTAATCTCATTTTTACTCTTTTAAAAAACAATTGAGCTATTCAAATTGTTATAATGCTATACAAAGATTACATAAAATAAATAAATATCTCAAATGCTATTTATAAATTTTTAAATGAATCAAAAGGACAAAATGTTCAAAATTGAAGACTTCGTTTATTAGCGTAGTAAACAAACTAAATCAGTTGTTGTTGTTCTCGTGTTTCGCTTTACAACAAAAGGAGGGGTGCAGTAACTTCTGAGGGTATGAACCCCTCAGCATCCGAGTGCAGAAGTTTGACTTCTACCTCACACACGTCCCAAACCTTTTTTACGGGGCGGACTTCATTCATGCATTTCATTCCTTCATTCACAGATCGTAATTTAGAGCTGGAATAGAGAACGACCACCTTTGAGACAGTACCTCCAATGGTATTACTCTGGACACGGGGGACTTTGCGACCAAGACAGACTTAACGTCCACCAAACACACAGAAAGTCATCGGCTGGCGGTTTCGAGCTCGCAGCCTAAGGGATGTGAATCCAAAATAGGTCAGTGGATGGGTTAATTCAAATTTGTTGTTAACACTTTGTTCTATGATGTAACGCTCCATTTTTACTAACCCTAAATTATTAGCTGTCAAATGTTTTTTTTTTTTCAATAGAGTTGCCAACATTGGACGAATGGCGCCAAATTCGAATCTGGCGTTAATTTTGGGACACCTTTTATTTTAGTAAGTGAACAAAGAATTACCTGAGCATTTCTTTATGAGAGTAATGCAATCTGACTTTTAACGAAACTATTTCTCCCTCAACTCGAGCCTTCTGCTCTTGTCTTTTTCTTTCGATATTTTTATTTACAAAATCACAGGAAAATCAACCGGAAATTCAACTTTTTCCGCTTCATTACTATCAGCTGCTGTTCTTCCTTCCATCCCCCAGAAAAAAAAGGGCCGAGTTGTTTATTTCAACCGCAGCCCAGAGTTTGGCCAATTGTGCAATGTCTTGGAAATCATCAAAGAAAATCAGCCGGCGGACCGTAAGAGGCCTGTATAAATACCAAAACAAGCCGCAGAGGAAATAAAAAATACCTCCAATATATCACCAACTTCTTTACTAGTCTCATTAACCCATTCATCTTTCTGGGACAATAAACAGGGGCCCTATTTGCAGGGCCCTGTTTTGGGATGTCAATTGTACTTACGCGATGGCCCGGGAAATTTTCGCCAACTTTTCCCGCTACCGTACGTAAACATGAAACCATAAAAAAAAATCTGGTGATACGAAACTTTTCCTTTATCAATTTTTTTCTCATCCACCCTCTCCTGGGCTGATAGGGGGTTGCCGGCAATAAAAAAAAACTTCCCAACCCCTACCCCTTATCGACGCAGTACATTAATCATCTGCGCATTATTCAGTTTTGGTTTGAATGCCTCGCCTTCGTGTCTAAAGCTCGATTGTTATTCTATCAGGAATGGGGTTTCATCCTTTTTTTTATATACATATTTCGTCCCTATTTGATATATTTATCTATATATTTATATATATATTCTCGTGGGGTACGTTAGGGGAAAAAGTTCCGTTTTGACCCGACTCGGGAAGGGGGCTATCGTTAAATGAATTTTTTTCTCTCTGCCCGATAAAAAATGTTGGCGCCTGATCGTTGAGAGTGAATATTTCATAAGTTATTTTAGATTGATGCTTAAGGTAATGAATTTCGGATGGTTGTTATCAGTATCCGTGTGATTGAGTGTTAACTTGTATGATAAAGGAAAGCGTGTTTTATCTATAAGCCAGATATTATGGTATCAGTTAAATGTTTCCATATTGTTGAAAGGGATGCAATTGCGGTTGTAGAGTAAAAAAGGAATAAAGTATCTTTATCAAAATACTGTACAGAAAAATGGGAAGGCGGTAATCATTATGAAGTATATTTTAGAGCATGCCTTAGCTTATTCTGATAACTTGGCAATCATTGGATATTCTCAGCCAATAAATTAAATGTAGAGTAAACCCTTTGCAATCGGATGATGTCGGAGAAGTACCAGAGCATCATTTTGAATCAATTGACCATCATTAAGACAAGTACCATCATTTAAGATGGAGCATAATTTTGAATCATTTCACCATCATTAATTTGGGCCATCATTTCGAATAATTTGACCATCACTTAGGCATGCCATTAATACACCATTTAATACGGAGGATTCTTTTGAATCATTTGACCACCATTAAGACAGAGCAACCTTTTGACTCATTTGACCATCATTAAGACAGAGCATCAATTTGAATAATTTAACAATCATTAAGACAGACATCATCATTTAAGACAGAACATCATTTTGAATTATTTGACCATCATTGAGACGGACACTAACATTTAAGACGGAACATCTTTTTGAATCATTTGAACATCATTAAGACAGAGCATCATTTTGAATCATTTGACCTTTATTAAGACAGGAAGCATCATTAAAGTTGGAGCATCATTTTGAATTATTTGACAGTCATTAAGACGTGCACTATCATTAAAGAAGGATTATCATTTTGAGTCATTAACCCTCATTAAGACAGGCACCATCATTTAAGGCAGATCCTTATTTTGAAGTCTTTGACCGTTTTCAAGGTAGGCATCATCATTTAAGACAAAACATCATTTTGAAGCTTTATTTATTTGTTTTTGAATTTTGATTGTTAAAATACCTACCAAATAGTAAAAAGATGTAGATTAATTTTTTAAGGATATTCAACTTAAAACAATTAAGTATATGTATTTTGGAACAAAATAAAGCCCCTAGTTTAGATGAATAACTATGCATCTAATAACTTTCCTGCGTGCAAGGGATTAATTTGTATTAAGGTTTCCGAATATGTTCAAAGGGGATTTAAAAAAAAACACAACAACATTAATTTTTTATAATTTTTTTTATTAAAATAAGGATGAAATTATTTAAATATTTTTGCAATTTTTGGATATAAAAGCATATTTTGAAGTAAATGTTAGCATTTATTCATGAAAACTTAAGATTTTTCTATGAAAAAAGCTATGATTTTTCATTTTTTTAAACATTACATACCCTGGAGATTAACTATTCTCTAAGAATTATAGTCAAAAATAAATTTGTACGTGTTATTATGTGAAATTATCAATGAAATTTGGAATTTTTTCAACAATATCTGCATTAAATCTACTTCTAGAGCAGTCAACTTGAAATTCATAATCCATTATATTTTGCATAACATAACGAACATTAAGTATAAATTACATTGAAACATCTTGATTATTTTTTTGAAAAATAATGATACTTGTGAGGTAGAATTATGAAAAAAAGAAAAAAAAAGGATTAAAACGAAATCTGCTATGCATATTTCAATGTATCATGTTAGAACATCATTTCTTGAACGCGCAAGCACCACGTGCTCGTGCAAGTTCAATTATATTTTTGTTCATTTCAATTGTTTCATTGAAGGAGTCACTTTAGTATGGCAAACGACAAAAAAAAAACTTTGTCTCGCAATTATTAGTTTAAAAAAATATTACATTTCCTATTTATTTCATTTCATATAATCACGCTCTCAAAATGAACCTTTTTCTAGGTTTTATTTGCTGCAGTCATTAACTTATTTTTTTATTCAGAGCTTTTGTAAATGCAATGGCAACGCGTTATTAAATGCTGATTTTTTTGAGATGCTTGTGCAGTTAATAAAATTTTTATTTTTCGCCTACGGGTTTTTGTTGACGCCTAAAATAAAAAAAAAATCCGTAGGTGAAAAATAAAAATATCTGTTATCGAAAACTAAAAAATTTATTATCTGCACGAGCATGTCAAAAAATCAGCTTTTAATAACACGTTGCCATTGCATTTACTAAAGCTCTGATAAAAAAATAAGTTAATGACTGCAGCAATATTAAACCGAGAAAAATGTCATTTTGAGCACACGTTTATATGAAATGAAATGAATAGGAAATGGGATACTGGTCTTAAACAATAAATGCGAGACAAAGTTTTTTGGATCGTTTGCAATACTAAAGTGACTCATTCAATGACACAATTTAAAATAAATAAAAATATAATTTCACTTGTGCAAGCACGTGGTGCTTGCTCCGTTCAAGAAATCACGATCTGCATGATGCATTGAAATATTGCATAGCAGATTTCATTTTTATCTTCTTTTATTAAGTTATTTGTGTCAATGTCTTATACTATTACAATTATTTTTGAGATTGTATTTTAGATACAGAAATAATTTCTTACCTTTACATTTAAGCACATTAATTTTAAAAAAATGTATTTATATATCGCTCTATATCACCAGACTTTGTGAATCACTAGCTATTTGAAAAACTTAGGTACCTCCACAGCAGGCACTAAACAAACATTTTCAAGCAGATTTCTGTTTCTTTATAAAACGGAGGTGTGCCACCAAGTCTGAAAGGAAACTCACTGGTTCAGAGCTCATTGTTACCAAAAACAGGCGGTAAATAAGTTAAAAGCTGGGCAAGACAGAAGTGTTTGGGGACAGAAGGGAACGGGAGTGGATCTGACAGGTGGAAGGTCAGGCAGACACTTGAAACAAGAAACGGGGAAAGTGAAAATGTCTGGAGGCGTTTCCATCTTGAGACAGAAGTGACAGGTCATTTTCGACCGAAAAGTCGATAAGCTTCGAAGAAAAGGGGTAAGGAAACCGACAACTGTGTGAAGGGGTGAAGATTGTGATCGCTGAGAGGGGTGAGTCGGGGGACCAACATTTCTCCAGAAGTCAGACGATTCTTTTAGACTCATGGTCAATTCAGGAATTCTTGAGCTAAGGGTCCTATGGTCAATTCAGGAATTCTTAAACGGAGAGTATTGACCGAATGTGGGATCAAAAAATATTTCAAACTGTCTTCCTCTATTTGATTCTCACTTATTTACAATCAAAAATAAAAAAAAGTTTAAAATGAAATTTGCTATGCATATTTCAATGTATCCTGTCAGAGCATCATTTCTTGAACGGCCAAGGACCACGTGCACGCGCAAGTTGAATTATATTTGTATTCCTTTTAATTGTTCCATTTGAATGATTCACTTTAGTATTGCAAACGTTACAAAAGAGCTTTGTCTCGTATTGATGGTTTTAAAAAAGTATCACATTTCCTATTTATTTCATTATATATAATCACCTGCTCTAAATGACATTTTTCTAGGTTTTATTTGCGGTAGTAATTAACTTATTTTTTATAATCAGAGCTTTTGTAAATGGGATGGCACCACGATATTAAAAGCTGATTTTTTGAAACGTCCGCGCAGATAATGAAATTTCAATTTTTCGCCTACGGATTTTTGTTGAGCCACAAACCTCATTCCCAAATCAATATCATGTTTTGACAGGATAATAAGAATACTATTTTGAATCGAAAACATTCTCTTTGATTACCATAACAATATGATATGATATCAAGAAATCCATTCCAGAGTCTTAATATTTTAAAAGGATAAAGATCTGCCAGTATTTCTACAGAATAGATGCTTCTTAAAGTCCTCTCATCACAAAATTTCTTAAGTTATTCATTTTGATCAAGTGCAGGTCACAAAATCTTTCAAAGTCTTATATTTTCATCATGTGAGAACATGTTGTTTTTGAGATGATGTTTTTTGGCATCAATAAAAATCCGTAGGCGAAAAATAAAAATTATATTATCTACACTAGCATTAAAAAAATCAACTTTTAATAAAGCATTGCCATTGCATTTACAAAAGCTCCGATTAAAAAAATAAGTTAATGACTACTGCAAATAAAACCTAGAAAAATGTCATTTTGTGTACTTGATTATATGAAATGAAATAAATAGGAAATGCGATATTTGTTTTAAACAACAAATGCGAGACAAAGTTTTTTTTATCGTTTACAATACTAAAGCGACTCATTCGAGGAAACGATTAAAAGGAATAAAGATATAATTTAACTCGCACGAGCACGTGGTGCTTGGCCGTCCAAGAAATGATGTTCTGACATGATACATTGAAATATGCATAGCAGATTTCATTTTAATCTTGTTTGATATTACTTTATTTTTTTCACATTATGTATCTATAAATGAATCGCAATTTTTACTACTTAATATTAAATATTTTGGCGTATTTCCGATGATATATTAAGATTTATAATTAAGATAATTAAAAGATTTATTTTAATACGAAAAAATTAGTTTGGTTATAGCTAGAGAACCTAAGGCAGATTTTAAAAAACCTCTCACAGCGTTTTTTTTTATTTAATAAAACATTTATTACAAAAAAAAATAGTTTGAAACAATTTATTCAAATCTGGGTTGGGGATTCTGTATAGGGTTATAGTCGTGGCAAAATAATCTTTGCTAATTTGTCAATATTTGCAACAAAAAATATTTAAAGAAATAATAATTTGGAAAATAATTTAAATTTTTTTTTGCATATATGCATATTTTTTTAATGCGTTCTAAATTATTTTTAGATATCATTAATTTAATCAATGATTTGCCATTTTCCTGTTATTTACTGACACCCATAATCTGGATCCTAACCCACTTTATTTTTTCACCCAATCATTTAGACCAATCATTCACGATTTCTCTATTTAAAAAAACTTATTTTGTCCCAATCCATTTAGACCAGTCATTCATGATGATTCAATGGTTTTAGCCAGTCTTTAACCCTTTATCTACTGATGTTACTTATCAGTATCATTCAAATCGGGATTATATTTTCGCATTATGACTATTTTTGCCGATGGTATTCTAAAAAAAACGGAGAATGTAACACAGATTGCAAGAAATTAATAAAAGCTAAAAGAAGGAATAAAAAAATATTTAATTAATAATTAAATTAATTAAGATATTTCTATTAATTAAAATTTTTCTCTTGGGTTCTCTGAAATTATTCTGCAAGAAAACATAACTACTGGTCCAAAAAGGAAGTTGGAAAATTAATGGCAATATAATTCAGTAGATAAAGGGTTAAGTAGTCATGAAGCTCGTCTTTGAACTAACGGATGTATTCCCCCTATGTATATTTTATTTTATTTATTTATTTTTGTTCTTTCATTTAGACCGGTCATTCACGACCACTCTTCATAACATAGTTTTATCCCAATCCATTTAGGCCAATCATTCACGATCACTCTACTCTACACAATTTTGTCCCAATTCTTTTAGGTCAATCATTCACGATTATATAATGTTTTTAGCAATTAATTTAAGGAGTAATTCACAGTTTGTCATTGAACTAACAGATATAATTACATCCCCCTCTTCATTTCATTTCATTTATTTATTTTTGCTCATTCATTTTAACCGGTCATTCATTACCATCCCACTTTACATAATTTTTTTCACATATCCATTTAGGCCAATCATTCACGATCACTCCTCTCTACATAATTTTATCCCAATCAATTCAGGGCTATCATTCATGATTATTCAATGCTGTTAGCAATTCATTTAAGGAGTCATTCACAGCTAGTCATTGAACTAACAGATATATCCCCCGGTCTTTATTTTATTTTATTTATTTATTTTTACCCATTCATTTTGATCGGTCATTCACAATCATTCCACTCTACATAATTTTATCCCAATCCATTTAGGCCAAACATTCACGATCACTCCAATCCACATAATTTTTTCACAAATCCATTTAGGTCAATCATTCATGATCACTCCACTTTATAATGTTTTCACAAATCCATTTAGGCCAATCATTCACGATCACTTCACTCTATATAATTTTATCCCAATCCATTTAGGCCAATTTTTCACGATCACTCCACTCTACATAATTTTCTCGCAAATCTATTCAGGTCACTCATTCACGATCCTCTACTCAATTACATATTTTCGTTCTCTCATTTAGGTCAGCTTTTCACGATCACTGGGTACCATCGCCAATGGTCGCCAATGGACTGATGTTATTTTACGCCACTTCATTTTTTTTCACTTATTCATTTAGACCGATTATTCTCGATCAATCTACACTATTTTAATTTTTGGACAATTCATTTAGACTGATCGTACTCGATCACTCCTCTCAAGGTTAGTCCTAAACTCTTCTACAATGCCTTTCTAGTTCCTCCTTCACTTGCATTTCCCAAAGCTTGGTCTCTAAACTTGCACTGTATATGTATCTAATTCAAATGGTTTTACTGAAATAGTCAGACTTTATATTAATAATGGTTAGATAACATCCGTTAACTTCACACCATGCCAAAATTGACCGTCTTTCACATTGATGATAAAATTTGTTCCATCAACGGCGTGAAGTAAACGCGTATGCCTGGCTTATAAGACATTAAGAATAACATCCCTTAAGTGATTTTTATCTCTAAAATAATTATTTTATTGATTTAGTTAAAGATTTGAAAATCAAACAAGGCTGAATTTTAACCTTAGAATCAGAAAGCTTCATTGAATCCTCAAAGATTAAGTACCCTTGATAAAGAATGTACTTTCCCTTCATTGCATGCTTTAAAGTGCTTAAAAATAATTAAAAAAATAAAAATAAATTGTAAAGAAAGGGATGCTAAAAAAGAAATAAAATGGTAGAGAAAACCCCTTTTGTTCCGTTCCTTAATCACCGTTAAATCATCCAGATCCATCCCATGATCCTCTGCGGTCTTTCTGTTGTCATTGACTATTGTCTACTGCCAGGTGGCGCCCTGAAGTATCCTTAATCAAATTGCATGAAAATGAGGCTTGTTAACTCTTTTTTCTTTCTTTCTTCTCTTTTCCCAGTCCTTTTTCGAAAGTACCATCAAACGATACTTTTGTAAAAGTGAAGTGAAGCGAAGTCCTATTAGTAATCAGCTAACAATTTAAGACCGATTGCAGTTAATGAAATCAACCCCCTCTGCTCGAAGGGCCCTGATGCAATTTGGGATTCGATGAGGTAAGAGGGGGTTGTCTAGTTGAATGGGAGAAAAGTACTTTGCTGCTAGTCTCTGAAAAAAAAAAAAAAAGGTACGCCCGGAAAATTTGTACGCAAAAAAGGGTAGGGAACAGTATTTTATAAAAGTGAAACTGGATTAAAAGTTTGAATACCTTTTTTTTTCTAGTCCCTTGAATCGGAAAAGTTTCACCAGACTTTGAAGGATGTTTTTAAATTAAAGGGAGGGGGGGTTATCGGAATATTTTACTGTACTATATCAAGAAATCTTTTCAGAGCCTCCTTTGAAAGGGTTCTTATAATTTATTGATTTTATACAGGTTTAAATTAAGAGTTTTTCTCTTTTATTTGGAAAATATTTAAAAAGTTTTAAAGCCTAAAGATTTTTTATTTAAAATGGAAGGCAACCCCTCTTTCTATTTCGTTCCTGTTTCCCAATTTATTACGGCTCATTGCATTAGAAAATGAAAGGAAAAATAAGATTTTAATAATAAATGTTAAACAAAAAATTAAATATTAATACCAAGCTTTGGGCAAAAAATTTACTTATAATCAATACAAAAATTTTCAAAATGGACTATAAAAACATTTTTGGGTAAATATAATTTCAGAAATTGGAGGTACATCTAAACTGGAGTTGTCAATAAAAAATTTAGTTATTAATAATAATAATGATGAATTTATATAAAAAAAAACGTCAAAAGGTAAACGGCAATAAAAGTAATTTTTAGCCCACTTTTATTAACATAAAGAATCTAGATTTTTTTTTATAGAGAATAATTTTTTTTGATAAATATAGATACTAAAACATTGAAGATAATAATATGAAATGACTGAACCACTGAAATAATAAAATAAATAATAATCGCTATGTCACTGAATATATCACTGAGCTACTGAAAATAAATAATATAATGAAATTAAACCACAAAAAAACATTATAACAGAAAATTTCAAACCCTTCATTATTATACAAAACATGTTATAAATATGATTATAATTTGAATTTACTAAATTATAATCATATTTATAACATGTTCATTCCAAGTACTATACTATTCATTTCCAAGGTTTTTGTGTTGAGCTTTGAATTTACGATTAAAAAAATCGTTTTCTCTTTTTAATGCGTTAAAAATCATGTTTTTATTTATTTATTTATATTATATTAGAATTTGAATAATTCTCATTCTCTTATTTATTCGTCCTTATATAAAATTGCTATTGGAAAAGCAAATTTAAATATTCTTGATGTATTATTTGTGTATGAAATATACAAAGAGAAAATATTGTAACTATCGAGAAATTCGTCCAACAGATTTTGATTAATTTTTCTTCTTCAGACGTCATTATATCTGATAATATATGTTTTTCTCGTAACATCTGTCTGGAAACGTTAACTGGAAGTAAAAGAAGAAAGAAAGAAAGAAAGAAAGAAGAAGAAGAAAGAGAGAGAGAAATTAAATTAAGTATATGGTCTAATCTCATCTTAATTTTGTAGATTTCTTTATGGAAAGTCTAAACAAAATCCCTTTTCCAAAATACAGCCCTTCACATGAATTTTCTTGTTTAGAGAACAAGAAAATTCATGTGAAGTTCGGTATTTTGGAAAATGTGAAACACAAGTGAACTCGATAATTACACGATAACCAAAAAGTGTTAGAACGATAAAAGTTGGAACATTTGTATAGCATTTTGTGTGTAGATAGTAAGTTTGGAACCAAATCTGGCAGAAAATTTGCAGTCCCTCGATAAAAACTTAAACATCTAGATAAATAAAATTTGATAAACAAGTTTAGCCTCTAAAATAAAGAGTGTTATCAAATTTTAATCACATCTTTCAAAGGATTGTCTATCTTTCAATAATTACATGTTAAAAAGATAACTCAGAGCAGAATGCTTTAAAAGTATTTAATATGACTGCAATTGTATTTATGAGTCAAATTTTTCTTTTAATTTCTCGGAATAAAGATTGCAACGTTTCCCATATTCCACGCGATATTGTCCACACGATATGTTTCCGGCGATATGCAACGTCACCCATTTTCAGGTCATTAGTTATTGACCTACGGACCACCAGATGTAGATCCTTTTTACTGGTAAAGTCATTATATATGGTCATTTGTTGTATCCTGGAAGAGCCCCAGTTCTATTATAACATAAAGGCTTCATGAACAATTTTCTTTCCCACTGATTGGAACGAAAATATGACACAAAACTACAACTATAGTTACAGATTCACCTGATCATATTATCTGACCAGTTAAAGATTCGTCATATATTTATGCCATTGCGTTTTTGAGCTATTGGGTTTACATGCTAATGCAAATACAGACAGACAAACAGACAACCCCTTCACAGATTTTGTTCCAAATTTGTCACGTATCTAAATTTTAAGTGTTACATCTGCGTATTAATTTTTACTTATCTCATTGTTGAAGTTTTAGCTTCTTAGTATTGTAGATAGCCTTTTTATGGAATGAATTTCGTTCATAATTTCTTATAAATCTGGAGATTTGGTATAGTGACCATACGCCAAATTTCATATATCCAGCTGAAAGTTTTTTTTTTAGTTATTGTGTTCATAGATAGGAAAACAAAATTCCAGACTCGGGATGACCTAAACGTGAAGATTCGTCCAAATTTCGAGTTTATTTCAATGCTTTATTTCCCTTAACATTTGTAATTTTTTTTTACATCTCATTTCCGAAAAAGTATATCTATCTATCTATCTTCGTAAATGAGTATTTTGTTTTGAAAATTAAAAGCGAAAACGTAAATTCTTTAAGAAATTGTAAGGTGCAAAAATATTAAAATTTTTTACTTTTTTCGAAACTACATCAACCTATAAAATTTAATTTGGAAAAAAAAAAGAGCCTGTAAACCCTCAGTACCGTAAAATTTACAAATTCATTGTTAAAATATATTTTGTACATTTCAGTTACGAGAAAGAAAATTAAAAAAAAATGAATATTCTTTGTAAATGAATGTTTTGTTTTGAAAATTAGAAACTAAAACTAAAATTCTCTTAAAAATTGAAAGGTGCCGAAATATTAAAAAAAATTTCCTTTTTTCGATACTACTTCAACCTATATAATTTGGGAAAAAAGAGCTTGTAAACCCTCAGTACTGTACAATTTAAAAATTCATTGTTAAAATATTTTTTGTACATTTCATTTACGAGAAAATAAAAAGAAAAAAAATTGAACATTCTTCGTAAATGAGTATTCCGTTTTGAAAATTAAAAAAGAAAACGAAAATTATTTTAAAAATTGAAAGGTGCCGAAATATTAAAAAAAAATTCCTTTTTTCGATACTACTTCAACCTATATAATTTGGAAAAAAAGAACTTGTAAATCCTCAGTTCTGTACAATTTAAAAATTCATTGTTAAAATATTTTTTGTACATTTCATTTACGAGAAAAAAAAAAGAAAAAAAATGAACATTCTTCGTAAATGAGTATTCCGTTTTGAAAATTAAAAAAGAAAACGAAAATTCTTTTAAAAATTGTAAGATGTCGAAATATTAAAATTGTTTCCTTTTTTCGATACTACATCAACATATATAATTATAATTTGGAAAAAAAAAGAGTTTGTAAACCCTCAGTTCAGTACAATTTCAAAATTCATTGCTAAAATATTTTTTGTGCATTCCTTTTACGAGATAGTAATAAAAAAAAAATAAATTCTTCGTAAATGAGTATTATGTTTTGAAAATTAAAAAAGAAAACTAAAATTCTTTTAAAAATTGTATGGTGCCGAAATATAATTTTTTTTTTCTTTTTTTCGATACTACAGCAACCTATATAATTATAATTTGGAAAAAAAGAGCTTGCAAGTCCTCAGTACTGTACAATTTCAAAACTCATTGCTAAAATATTCATTTACGAGAAAGTAAAAAGAAAAAAAATTGAGTATTATTCGTAAATGATTATTCTGTTTTGAAAATAAAAAACGAAAAACGAAAATTCTTTTAAAAATAATAAAGTGCAAAACGATTAAAATATTTTGCTTTTTTCGATACTACGTCAACCTATATAATTATAATTACTAATAAAAGATCCTGCAAATCCTTAGTACCTTTGAAATTCTCTGTCGATACTGCTACGTTCAGTGGTACCGGGGTGGTCGGCTGTACAGTACTTTAAAATTCAAAATTCATTGTTGAAACTGCCAAAATTAGGCAGCTTGATTGGGTTGAAAGAGGTTTCTCAACCCTTTTCCGAAACCGCGCCACTGTGCAAAACGTACCAGATCGGATCAGGGTGCAGTCGACCTGACCGGAAACCTTGGAGCTCCATAATTCAATTTTTGCCCGCCCCGCGCAGTCAGGAGTGGGGTTTCTTCTTTTGTCCCGCACGAAAGTTTAATAGAGCACGATCGAGGGCCTCCTGCCCCCCACGGGGTTCCCCAAAGACCCCCTCTCGGGGGCTCCCATAGCTCGAATTTTGAACAGAAGTGAAGTTCAATTTCCAGAGTTTCCTACCGGCCATTGTGTCGCACATTATTAGGCTCTCCCCTGATTTATGCCCGAAAAGGGGCGCAAGATTTGGCTGAGGTATCGCCCGGGGAATTGCTTGATTTTGACAGCGATAAGGAAATAAAATAACCGCTGATTTATGTCGCCATGATTTTTTCAAAAAGGTATTAATGGTTTTTTAAAATTGCTACACAAAGGATGCTATAAATGGTGGATTTCGTAAAGGGTTGGATAAATTAATGGTTTCCGTTTAATAAAAGTAAAAGTAAAAATAAAAACATCGGATCCTTTTTTTTAAAAATGCATTATAACAAAAAATAAGAATAAAAATAGTAGCTTTTCTTTACGATTGAAATAAAATGAGGCATTTGAGGAAATACAAAGACGGGGGGAAGGGGAAATGAATGAGTAACGAAGAAGAGAATGTTACTTTTTTTTGAGTGTGTATGTATGAGAAATACCGTTCGTATTTCCCCCTTCTTTCCTCACCATAAAAGAATATTTTAAGAAAAATGTGTAAAAAACATTCACCTTAAGTACCGATACATATTGTAATATTAATACTTATAAGGAAAAGGAAATTCCTTGAGTTATGTTTTCACCTTCTGTAAAAAAAAAATCAAAAGATGGCAGGGTTTTTTTTATATACTTTCTTGTATAAGGAATATGGAGAAAGTATTATTATTGTCACAAAATTGGAACTCCTTTTAGAGTAAATATCAAGAATTATTTAAGTTTAATACAAATCCGGTGACTTGAACCATTGTTTTATTAAATTTTAATTTTCTACTATTCTTTTTACTTTTTTTTACTTCTTGTGTTTTGTTTTTAATTATATTCTTATTTTGTATCCTCATATACGTTCATTTCCTAACTATGCTTCAGTCTTATTAACACGCACGCAAGCAAGCTTTCGAAATTCTAAAGCTGTGAAACTGACTTTACAGATAACTTACAGGAGAATCTTGCCGAGGATTTCAACACCATTCATATAACACTCGAGAGTTTTTTTTATTAGCCTAATTAAGAGCTACATTTCCCATTTTCTACACACTCACCCACGTTATTTAATCTTTTTATTGGATCTGTGACGAATTGTATTTGTTTTTTTATTTAGGAAAATGCATTATATTTACTGATTAATAATATTCGAATCATTTTCCTAAACTCGAGCATAAATATGATTATTGACGCTGGCAATATTGTACTTTATATAAAAGTATTTTTTGGAGAGAGTTCATTAAAACATATTTTGGGCTTTAGGAAATGTGATTGTCGTTTTCTGCATCTGCATGCATTACATGTTTATTAAAATTACTTAACAAATTTAGAAAATAAGAAAGGCCCTGAAGAGAATTATTAAGTCCTTTTTGAAAGAATTATATGTTTTATGTCAAAATATTAAACTGGGCGAATATATTAATAAAACAACCTTATTTAACTTTTTCACGATTTTTATTAAAAAAACAGAAGAAAAATATTTAAAAAAATAATTTAGATAGCAAAATTTCAGTTAAATAAATCATGTCTTTTTCTCTTAGTTTTAAATTAAAATTCCAGGTTAAAAACTATCTGTTCATAGTGTCTGAGTTAAAAAAAAAAGACATATTTGTTTACGAGAAAAGCAATAATTTAATTTCTTTCAGATTACCACTTTAAAAGTTCTACTAATTAAATTAGGAAGTAAACAATATTGATAACAGAAAAAAATGTTGAATTATCAGAAATTTACTAAAATAATCCGAAATAAAAACAAACATCTTACGAGTTTTACGAAAAAGCTTAGAAATTCAATGAACCATGAAAATAAATAATCCGAACTTTTAAAAGAAAAATAAGGATTATAAGAATTTCGTGTAGGAAAAGTAATGTACATGGATTAACAAAATATTTTAAAAGGCTTTCTAAATTTTTTAAAAAAAATACTGGAAAAAAACATTTATCTACTGTCGCATATAAACTTTTTGAAAATAAAAGCGATGTATTAATAAGCTGTAAAAATACAGCATTGAAAAGGAATACATTAAAAAATATTTATAAACAAAAATTAATAACTAAAGCAAATGTTTACTAATTAGTTATGAAAAATTATAAACGTCTTAAAATTTTCTTGCAAGTTTACATTTATCAAAACTTATTTATAAAGAAGGAATTTTACAACTGATTTTTTTTCCTGTCGTCTAAAGAGTTTTCATTTTAATTATGATTTGTGTCTCCTAGGACAAGACAGTATTTTAACATTTAAAGAGCTTGATAATTAATTGATACGAGTAATTTCCTTTTATTTAATCTAAGAACTATCTAGTAGTGGATTTGAGAAAAACGTATTAAAGATTTCTTTATAATATTAAAAGTGAATTATGAGGTAAATAAAAGAAATAATAGTGAAATAATAAAAACAAGTACAAATTCTTTAAATTAAGTGCAATTTTATATGCATAATAGAAAAAGATGATTTATTTTTTAATAAAAACATTCCGTCGTCAAAATATAAATCCTAAATTTATGAATCGTCGAAAACAAAATAATAGAGAAAACTATAATAGAATATAAAATGAATTATGAGGTAAGTAAAAAAAGCATTATAAAATAATAAAAACAAATACAAATCTTTAAATATGAGTGCATTTTTCTTTGTATCATAGAAAGCAATTGACAGAACTTTTTTAACGAAAATTCCGTCGTCAAAGCGTCAATCTAAATGTATGAGTCTTGGAAAAAAATAATAGGAAAACTAAAATAAATATCAATAAAAATAATAAAAAGGCTTAATTATTTATTACAAATTTTAGATAAGTATTGTGAATGTTATTAAAATCTCCAATAAAGGAATTTTTACCAGTGTACCACACCGACTACTATCCTTTAATACTTCAGAATTTTAACAAAAAAAAGTCACTTTTTTAATCATTCTAATTTACTTGTAAAAGAGAAATTTTTAAAAATCTTTTTCAATTCCTACTATTAGTTCACACTCTCTTTATATATATAACTTTTAGGTCAAAAATCTTCATTTCCCCGTCACCAAATGAGTAAGATTTCAGTTTGTTTCTTTTCCACGCTGATGAGGTAAGGCTTAATATGTTTTCGACCGATTATTTCAAACGATTCTGTTTATTTTCTTAGAGTTTGATTGCATTTAAAATTAAAAATCGTTAAATAATCTATTTTCCGGATTCATTTTGAAGTACTTTCGAATTAAAATAAAAATTTCTAATCTGTATTGAGTTGCACCAACCGAAATAGAAAATTCACGCATTTCCACTGGCCCAATTGGCGTTCAAAATTCACGCATGCGCAGTGTGTTCAGACTTATTTTCTAACGAACCCTGACTTGATTTTGTTTTGATAAAACATATTTTTTTGATAAATTATTTATATTAATTGTAATTATTTAATATAAAATAACTAAAATAAAAATTTTCTCTGTTGATCTAATAGAAATTGACTTAATTTTTTCCTCATATCGCTTGTTTTCTTTGTTTTTTTATTATATGGAGGTATTAAGTATTAACACTTACTTTAATAAAATAAATGAATCATTTTTTGAAATAAAATCCATTTATATCTTACTTGAAAATTAGAAAATTTGTTGAAATTCTACTTAAAAAAATTATAACGATAGAAAACAAGAAATAGAAACGGTTACAAAACACGATTTTATTTTCTTTCTTGTTGTAGTCTTAATATATTCAATTGGCGATTTATAAAATCGGCGGATCCCTTACCAAAAGTGGCGCTATTTTGGCAACATTATGGTGATTTGCTATATTTCCTGTGGGTGCTTGCACAACACAAAACTAAACACCTGATATTTGCGGATATTTGATGTCCTTTCCCGATATAGAACATCTGCTGGAATCGCTTAGGAATCATAATGTCGATCGTTATCTCCGATTGACAGTAATAACTTCGCCAAACATCGGCACAGCTTGAGCAGAAAAAACCCGTTTGCAACCCCTGAATGGTTCCCATCATACAGAGGCGTAATATGCGGCCTAGGGGGTTGGCCTGGGTCCTCCAAACGATAACCTCACCTGCCTTTACTTACCTACCCATAAACCTCCTATATTATTCCAAACTTCCATTCATTCTTCTGTAAACATTGAACAGGCGGAATGCCTGTGCTTTCAGGGGGTATAAGAAGATTAGAAGAGGGAAGTTGGCAACAGGATAGCACTGCCTCCCCCCCTTCTCTTCTTTTTTCTTGGAGCAGTATGTCTGCTTCTTTAAAAGTTGATGTTTACAGGGGGTCCATAGAGCCACTGGTAGCTAAATTGTTTGGTTTAGACTAACAAAGAAAGAGATTAGAAGCATTTGTATATATAGGACTACAAGTAGTTCTAAAATCAATGGGAGGGGGAAGGAAGAGAGGACTAAAGCCGCCCTTAAAGTTTGTCTACTGCCTTAAAAGCTGGCATTTATAAGAAGACCTTTCTTATGTAAACCTCAGTCAGGTGAAGAGTTGGATATTAAAGGGGAACGATCAGCGGCAAAACAATCTGGATAAAACCGCCATTGACCTTCTAAAAAAGTATGATAAATGATTGATTTTTGTTCCAGTTTAAACATAATCACTTTTTGTAGATATTTAAATATAAAGAAAAAATATGATATAATCTGTAAAAAAAGATGATTTTATATGCATGGTCTCTTTAGCGAAAGCTTCGACCAGATTAAAATACCAGATATTGGAAAAAGATAAGAAATGAATAAGGGGCAGGGGGATAAAAAATCTACCAAAAAAACAGTAGAAAAACAATTGTTTTCTTTTTTAATTTAAACAGTGGAACTTGGTAATTCAAAGATAAAGGATCAGCATAAAAAATTCATTGATTCAAAAGCTTGTATCAAAAAAGCTGGATACAAAAGGTAAATTTTTAAGCTACAACTCAGTGAAGATTTATTATTAAACAGTTTTAGTAAATGATACACACAATGTTTCGCAAATAAACTTTGAGTAATTTTTAAACATAAAGTAATAATAATTATAATTAATTTTTTTAATCATTTGAAAGCAATTAAAAAAGTAAAATGTTTTAGAAATACAAACTTGATTTTTAGTTAGAGTTTGTAATTTATTTAACGTAATATAAATTCAATAAATTATAAAATCATTATATTTTCATTCAAACTTCATATTTTATAATACATCTTCATTTACAACCTATTAAAAATCAAATTTAGAAGCTGCGAAAATAAAGAATGAAATTAATTACACTTATTCTTGTACAGATTGCCAAAAATTTCTTAATCAATTATTCATACTTTACCAATTTTCATTTTATGAAGTGATGCCACACAGAAAATTGTAATATTTAGAAACTAATATAAATATCCTAAAAACAAGTTGAAAAATAAAAAGAGAATGAAATCTACAATAGTAAGTTTCAAGTTATCATGTGAGAACATTATTATCTTTTAAGTCACCATTTGTCTTAATTAATTTAAGTCTTGAACCAGTTTAAACCAGTTTGAAACAATCACGAAACTTCTCTATCGACTCTATAACTCTCTCTTAATATAGGTATAGGTTTATATTTGTATAATAATAGTTTTTTTAAAACTTTTATTTTCAATTTTTATAGCTGGCAAACGAAGTTTTGAAACTCGACCGATTTTGAGATGAAATAACAGCTATAAGGTCATTGTTCTACGTCAGCTTTTTAAAAACGCATCTGCTGTTAAAGAAGCATACATAATAATAATGATTGAAATGCTGGTAAAAGTAGGTAAAAAATATATGCGATTAAAAGATGTTGAAAAGGACGTAAAAGACGATGAATACTGCCCTTTTGGCTCATTGTCTACCTGATTTCGAGTTTCAATTATTCATTGCCTACAATTTCTCAAAAATTCCTAACGAAAACACTTGATAAACTTTTCTCACATGATAAAATTATAGAAAATAAATACACACTTTTAAATGAAACGATTAAAACTTTTAAATAAAACGATTAAATTAAATGAAACGATTAAAAAAGTATAATTTAACTTGCACGAGCACGTGGTGCTTGGCAGTTCAAGAAATAATGTTCTGACATGATACATTAAAATATGCTTAGCAGATTTCATTTCAGTCCTTTTTTATATATGATAAATCCTCCATGCAGATTTATATCGCCGAAAAGGAAATCTTTTCTTACATCGATGCTTTTTATGGGATTACACGACGATAACTTTTCCATAATTATTTTAATTATATAAGAATTATTGTTCTAAAAACTTCCATAATTATTTTAACTTTCATGAATATTTTAATTACATGAGAATTATTGTTCGTAAAAATTCCATAATTATTTTAACTTCCATAATTATTTTAATTACATGAGAATTATTGTTCGAAAAACTTCCATAATTATTTTAATTTCCATAATTATTTTAATTACATGAGAATTATTGTTCGTAAAAATTCCATAATTATTTTAACTTCCATAATTATTTTAATTACATGAGAATTATTGTTCGAAAAACTTCCATAATTATTTTAACTTCCATAATTATTTTAATTACATGAGAATTATTGTTCGGAAAAAACAAGGGAAAGCATCTTTCACTTCTTTATTATTCATGATAAATCTCCCATGCAAATTTGTATCGTTGAAAAGGAATCGAATTCTTGTTGCATCGATGGCACATTATCAATTCCGACATTATCACGTCTTTGGAAAATTGGCACTTTGGCGGCCATGATATTCTGAATGCATATTTAAATGACAAAACGCGAAGAGTGGTCATTTGCATGACAAATTCGGTGCGATCAAGGCCATTGGAAGACATTCGCGATTTTCCAGACCGACCCTATCGAGCGATTCTCGCTTCAAGTCTTTTATCTGCCTGGTAATTTATAAATTATCGCTTTCAATTTATTTGAAGCTGAATCTCAATGCTCTCATTGATAGATGATTACACATTAGAATAAAACTGCGCAGCTGTCGCTGAATGAAACATTGATGCCACCGTGTCCTTAGTATCTAATGCTTTTAATTATTTAGGCTTATGGAGTATAGCGTTGTTATTCATTCGAGAGCTTCGCTTCATATTTAGGGGGAATAACTTACGAATTTATTGCAATAAATTGAATTGAGTTAGTTAATTATAAGCCTTTAATTAATTTTACTAGCTTCAAACTCGTAATAATGGAATTTTGTAATCATTTTTGCTGCATTTTAAACCCTTTAACCGGCACAAGAGATTTTCTTTCCAAACTTGTATTTTACGTTATAATTAGTAAAAAGAAGCTCATTTATTAAATAGTATTTAAGTAAAATTTTTTATAATTATTTATTATTTTTTTTATTTTGTTTTAAAAGTATTTAAGTATTTATTTATTTATAAAATATTTATTTATTTATTTTATGTTAAAAGCATTTAAGTAGTTATTTATTTATAAAATATTTATTTATTTTATTTTAAAAGTATTTAAGTATTTATTTTATTTTAAAAGTATTTAAGTATTTATTTATTTTATTTTAAAATTATTTAAGTATTTATTTATTTATAAAATATTTATTTATTAATTTTTTTTATTTTAAAAGTATTTAAGTATTTATTTATTTTATTTTAAAAGT
>JAOUZG010038134.1:1071857-1083488 GCA_026289955.1 Argiope argentata | reverse complement strand
TTAAGTATTTATTTATTTTATTTTAAAAGTATTTAAGTATTTATTTAGTTTCTTATTTTTTATTTTATTTCAACAGTATTTAAGTATTTATTTATTTATAAAATATTTATTTATTTATTATGTATTTATTTCATTTTAAAAGTATTAAATATTTATTCATTTATAAAATATTTATTTATTTATTATGTATTTATTTTATTTTAAGAGTATGTAAGTATTTATTTATTTTACAAAATATTTATTGATTTATTTTATTTTAAAAGTATTGAAGTATTTATTTATTTATAAAATATTTATTTATTTTATTTTAAAAGTATTAAAGTATTTATTTATTTATTAAATATTTATTATTTATTTATTTTATTTTAAAAGTATTTAAGTATTTATTTATTTATAGAATATTTTTTTTAATTATTTATTTATTTTAAAAGTATTTAAGTATTTATTTATTTATAAAATATTTATTTATTAATAAAAAAGTATTTATTTATAAAAGTAAAAAGAAGCTCATCAAAAAAGTATCTAAGCTTTTTCTATTTATTTTGGTTGCTGTTTACAACAGGGGTGATAGCTTATTTACCACCACCCAATACAAGCAATGACAAATTTACTGATTTATTCAACTAAAAAAACTATGAAATAAATATAATTTCACAAATCAATAGGCATTTTTGTAAAACTATTAATTATTAGTTATTTCAAAATTTAAAATATAATAATTACACACGAAATAAGTGATAGAAGACCCAACTAGAATGTAAATTACCAAATGTATTATTATAATGTCAAAACATGATGTTGTTTTTGGGGTGAGGTTTTTGGCGTCAACAAAAATTCGTAGGCAAAAAATAAAAATTTTATTATCCACACGGGCATCTCAAAAAATGAACTTTTAATAACGTGATGTCATCATATTTACCAAAGCTCTGATTTTTTAAAAAATATGTATGACTACTGCGAATAAAACCTGGAAAAATGCCATTTTGGGCACGCGATTATATGAAATGAAATAAATAGGAAATGCGATATTTTTTTGAACAATCGATGCGAGACAAAGTGTTTTTGGATCGTTTGCAATACTAAAGGGACTCATTCATTGAAGCAATTAAAATGAATAAAAATATAATTTAACTCTCACGAGCACGTGATGCTTGGCCGTTCAAGAAATTATATTTTGACATGATACAATGAAATATGCCTAGAAGATTTCATTTTAATTTTTATTTTATCATACGATTTTAATTAATTCTAATATTTTCCAGTTCGTAATAGTGGAATTTTATAATCATCATGTTTGCTGCATTTGTTAACTCTTTGACCGGCACAAACCATTTCTTTCCCACATTTACTTTTACGCTATTATTAGTGAGAAAAAGCTCATTTATCACCAAAAATGTATTTAAAATTTGTTGTTGTTTTGGTTGTTGTTTATAACAGGAGTGGTAACATATTTATCACCGTCCAATACAAGCAATGACAACTTATTGTTGTTGTTACTTATGGCACTTGCCATGGACAAGCCCCCCTCTGATAAAGCAGCAGATTTTAGGCCGAAGGTATGCGTCTCTTATTTTGTAGTAGCGCCAACTTGAGCCAAGAGTACGACTTTAGTCATACACTCGTCACAGTTGCTTGCACAGCCCCTTTTTGCAGGGGGGCACAGTCACACACCTCACAGATAGCACACAGAAGAAAAACCATGCCAGAAATCGGGACTTGAACCCAGGACTCACAGAACACGAGGAAGACGCACTACCTCTGCGCCAGAGAGCCGGCCACAGTTTATTGACTTATTCACACGAAAACATAAGAAATAAAAATAATTTCATGAATTAATAGGCATTTTCGTAAAACTATTTATTATTAGTTATTAAAAAATTTAAAATATATTAATTACACACGAAATAAGTGACGGAAAACCCAAATACAATGTAAATTACCAAATGAATTATTTTCAATTTTTCTGGTAAAACAACATAAAAGCTTCACACAATAAAACATTACTTTTTGAACATGACACTTTTGAACGTTTCTGGTTAGTTTTAGTGCTACTATGCTTACAAGATATTTTAAAGCAGTGGCAAGATATTTATCACTGTCTTAAAAAGGGTTAATTAGTTGATATCACATCGAAGTGTGAAGTTTCGATGATAATATGCGATTTAAAAAGGACAGTGGACTTTGAAATAATCAAAAATAGACTAAAACAGTCAACTTCATTTTTTTTTTCATTTCTGCAACAAATTATATGTTTATCTTCAACTAAAATACTGAACTGGAGTCGAAAAGACGAACCAAAACTTTTAGGCATCTTTTTATTTTCTGCTAGGATTTTACAATACAAAACACAAATGCACAGCAGAACAATTAAAAATAGGAAAAAAAAAAAACCCGAACAGGACATCTTGACGACTGGAACAGACTCCTCTGTCCACCGACTCTCCTCCCTTTCTCCAAACATTCGTTTTTAGCCTCCCCCAGTTACTACGCCACCTGGCGGTCACCGGCAACACGATCCCTCTGGTCTTTCCAGTCTTTCTCGGTTCCCAGGAATACGACCCTTCACGTCTTTACAGTACTCATAAAATGTAGTGTTTATAGAATGAAAATTTGTTGCTAGATTAGTTACATTAACATGCCGTTTTAAATGAACACTAAGGCTATTTTGGGAAGGATCTCGTAATTTTGAACCATGGTCGGATGGCGAGGGTGACGTCTGAGTAGTTCCCTCTTTTCAAACTTCTACACTACATCTAGAGGAGGGCAATCTTCAACTAAAGTAGTGTCATAAAATACACTCTTCATTAGAATGAAAATTTGGAGCTGGTTTAGTTAGATAAACGTACCGTTTTAAAGGAACACTGGGGTTATTTTGGGAGAGATCTTGTGGCTCTAAATTACCAGGCCCGTCCCAAAATTGGAGTAGTATAGATTAAAAAAAAAGAGCATTAATATAACTAAACTATCTCTAAATAAACTATATTATGATAATATTATGTTTATTATAAGCATTATATATGTCAGTACAATGTTTCACTCAAATTTCCTAATAATTCTGATCCATTATTTAACAATTCAGACAATAAACAAGGTCTTTGAACGGAATATGTCATAAACCGATCACTTATAGGTGCTGTTAGATTCTGAATATGACACACGTGCCTTCTGACATTCCTTTACACATCTGTCATAACTTTCATGACACAAATGAATGCCATATATGAGAAGATATTACCATTTGTAATATTGAATAAGGTAGCATCTGGCATTTCAGAATGTACCTGCTTTCTGCTTCCCGTGTTCAGTAAGAATATCTAGGTAGAATTGTATCCTAATAATAAAAGCAATTTCTTACAGTGGGTATTCAATAAAATATAGAATATTCTGAACTTTTCACAATATATACTTGAGGGCAATATTTACCCCTTATAAATGCAGATAGGAATCTATTTAATTGAAACAATTCTTCAGTAAAAATCAAAATTGGTTTTCATTGTTTTAGAAATTTTGAATTATGAATAGTAATTCTTCTAAATAATAATTCTATTAAAATATAGAATTATTTATTTAATTTTTAAAGAGCTATTGTTTTAAATTATAATAATCTCTGAAACTTTTGTGGTATATTTTTAAATGTAAGTGATAACAGCAGTTTTTCTTGTTTTGGCTTAAAAAGCCGTTTTTAATAATCCAAAACATGAAAATCTTTATTTTGGAGCTAGTAATTAAAAATTATAGAATGAAATTAATTACTTATTAAGATATTTAAAAATCTTTTTCTAAATAAGGTCATATTATTTTTTAAATTCAGTTTCCTAAAACATTATTTTTATACTATATCTATAGCAGTTCTATATGGATATCAAAATACAGAATTATATATTTATTTAATATTTAAAAGCGTTATTGTTTTAAATTTTAATCTCTTTATATCTCCTGGTTATATTTTCAAATACAAAAGATAACAATCGTTTTTCGTTTTGGCTTATTAAGCCGTTTTAATATACCAAAACACGAAAGTCTTTATTTTGAAACTAGTTATTAAGAAATTTAGTGAATGAAATTAATTACTTATTAAAATATCTGAAAATTGGTTTCCAAAATAAATAAATAAATAAATAATATTATTTTTTTAAAATTTCTTTCCCTAAAAGATTAAATTTATACTATATCTATAGCAATTATAAATGAAGATTGTTTTAATGTTTTTGAATCTTCTGTACTATATTTTCAAATATGAGTAAAAACAGCTGCTTGTTTATAAATAATACATTTTGAAAATTTTAATAAGCCAAAACATGAACATCTTTAATTCGAAAACAGTAATTAAGAAATTAATAAATGAAATTAATTACTTATTAAGACATTTGATAATCTTTTTCCAAGGAAAGACACCTTATTTTTTAAATTCTTTTCCCTAAAAGATTGCTTTTATATCATATCTCTAGCGATTCTAAATTAAGATCCGGATACAAAATTATTTATCTATTTAATGTTAAAAAGAGCTATTGTTTTAATGACTTTGAATCTTATGTGGTATATTTTCAAATATGAGTAATAATAACCATTTGTTTATAAATAATACATTTTGAAAATTTTAATAAGTCAAAACATGAAAATCTTTCCTTTGAAGCTAGTAATTAAGAAAATTAATTACTCATTAAGATATTTAAAAATCTTTTTCCAAAGAAAGTCATATCATTTTTTAAAAATAATTTTCACAAAAGATTTCTTTTATACTATATCTAAAATATTCAACAAGATAACTAGAGGTGATTACATGAAAGTTAATGTCCGAAAAAAGGTAATAGTAAATGACAAGATTGAACTAGATTTTTTTTCATGTTATTTTACATATTCGAAATAATTTCTCCAGGAAATTTCTATTTTATTTGTGATGTTGCACATTAATATAGAAAATAATCAATCATTGCCTGCAACATGAAATTTTCAATCACTGAAAATTAAAGTAAAAATTATACGAAAAAAAAATCAACGACAAACTTTTCTCCCACTTTTATATAATTTAAAATCTTTCAAAAATAGTACATATATTTTTTTAAGTTATAGATAATTTTTATGCAATTAAATAAATCAATATATACACGATCCCATTCAAATCGTTTGGCAAAGAATGCTTTGCTGGCGTCCTGGCACAGGAGGAGCGCGTCCGTGATTTGCCCCCCCCCCCCCCCCCAGGGTTCAAGTCCTGGTTCGGGCATGGTTCTTCTGTGTTCTATCTGTAATGTGTGTGAATGTGGTCCCCTGTAAAAAGGGGTCGTGCAAGCGAATGTGATGAGTGAGTAGCAAAAGTCGTACTCTTGGCCCTAATTGGCATTACTACAAAACAAAAGAAGCTGATTAGGTTTAAAATCCTGTCTATCTCAGTGAGCTTGTCCATGGCAAGTGCCATAAAAACAACAACAACAAAAAGAATGCGTTAAATAGGTCTAATTTAGTGATTAAAAAATCCAATTGTATTGACTTTAAACAAATTAATTAGATAACTCTTCTGCATAATTTATTAGATTTTTTTTAACTATATACGTTGCATTCAAAAATATAAATTTTTTCTTTCAAATATCATTTTATAACATTTTCGGAACCTAGTCATAATCCCTCATTTATGAAATTTGGAATTACTTATAAAAATTATATAATATAAAATTTCCCATTTTTAATTGTATTGTTGTTGTGACTAATGACAATTGCCGTGGACAAGCCTCCGCTGATACGATCAAAAGATTTGAAGCCTAAGAAATGCATCTGTTTAAAAATGGGTTTTGTTTTAAAAATAGCGCATTCTAGGGCCAAGAGTTCAGCTACACACACGTCACAACCCTTTTAAGGGGGCGGATTACATTCATGCAAATTCATTCATACTTCTCAGATCGTAATTTAGACCTAGAACAGAGAACGATCACCTCTGACCCAGTACCCCCAACGATATTACTCTCGATATGGAGAACTTTGCGACCACGAACAAATTTAACGAGCGCCAATCGCCACACACTCGGGGAATCTTTTGGCCGGTGAGCTTCGAACCCGTAACCTAAGGATTACGAGTCCAACGCTCAACCAACCAGGCCATACCGGCAATTGTATTGTATTTCATCTTATATATTTTCTTTATTTATATAATTTTTGCAAGAAGCACTTGTAAGGCTATAAAATAAAGAAAAATATAAAATAAAATGCAATTAAAATTGCAAAATTTATGCAAATTTTACTCAATTTACTTGATTACTCACCCATCCACCTCTACACACCCACATAAATCCTCACAATTTTTGTAAGCATCATTTGAAATTATGTAAAATAATAAAATCATATAAAATCAAATAAAAATTAAAAACCATTTTTTTTTAAATTTTGTAGAAAATGCAACCTAAGGAATTCTATGCTTTAGAGGGTTTTTATCAGGCACACCGGCTAGTTTTGCAACCAAAAAGAAAAGAATTTTTACAGGAGGAAGGGATACTTTTTTCCCTTGTTATTGAAACTTTAAGACTTTGATTTGACACGGATCCCGTATGAAAAGGACATCAAAGATTTCTATCTCCAATGGCACCCAGAAAAGAGTATATTTACGCTAATTTGATATTTTAAACCAAGTTTTGAATGCCAGCACCAATACTAATGTAATTGAAGCTCCACAGGAAATTCGACCATCCATCAAGTGAGTCTGAATGGCAACAATGCTCCCGATAAATGGATTTGAAGAATGCACACAAAAGAGGGTAAACGCCTCCTTTTGAGGTTAGTTGACCACCTGCCCCCGACTTTCTTGACTTTTCACCCACCAGGTAAAGCAAGGCGAGACATAAACCACCCTCAAAAGTGCATGCACTGTTTGTATCCAAAGCAACATATTCAGCGGGAGTTGTTGAAAAATGACCAGCTGGAAAAAGGAACCGTGCCCGTATTTATAGAAGGGCAGGTGATAAAATGTATTTACAACATTCGAAATACGGCAAACCTATTGTATAAATTTTTTTGTTTTAAAAAATCGTTTGCATCTATTTAAGATATATTATAATAATTACTCCAATTCTAAAAGAAACAGTGATTTGCAATTTAACGTGGCTAATTTAGAATTCTAATATTTCGAATATTTTTAATTCGATTTCTTCGATAATTTGGATTACTAATTAATTTAAGAATAATACAATCTTAATCTCTTTTATTTAAAAATTATTTACATTAATTTAAGCTGAATCTTATAATTTTGAGCAAGCAATTCTTGTACATATATATATATTTTTTGTTTAAAAAAATCGTTTGCATCAATTTAAGATATATCATAATAATTACCCAAATTCTGAAAGAAACAGTGATTTACAATTTAAAGTGGCTAATTTCTAGGGCTAATTTAGAACTTTAATATTTCGAATATTTTTAATTCGATTTCGTCGATAATTCAAATGTTTCCTAATTAATTTATGAATAATACTATTTTAATCTCTTGTATTTAAAAATAATTTAAATACAAGAGATTAAAATCTATAATTTTGAACAAGCAATTCTTGTACATAATTTTTTAAAAATCGTTTGCATCAATTTAAGATATATTATAATAATTATCCCAATTCTAAAAGAAACTGTGATTTACAATTTAACGTGGCTAATTTCTGAGTCTAATTTAGAACTATATTTTTTCGAATATTTTTAATTCAAATTTCACCTGTAATTTAAATGTTTTATAGTTAAGTTATGAATAATACAATCTTAATCTTTTTTGTTTAAAAATTATTTTCCTTAATTTAAGCTGGATCTCATAATTTTGAACGAGCAATTCTTGTATATAAATTATTTTTTTTAAAAATCGTTTGCATCAATATAAAATAAATAAAAATAATTGACCCATTTGATTTACTCTTAACTTTTCTAGTTTCTGAGGCTAATTTAGAACTATAATTCGAATATTTTTTTATTCGAATTCGCTTGTAAATCAAATGTTTCTTAAGTTGAATTTATGATTAATAATATAATCTCTTTTATTTAAAAATCATTTACATTAATTTAAGTTGAATTTGATAACTTTAAACAAACAATTTAAGTATATAAATTCTTTTATTTAAAAAATTATTTGCATCAATTTAAAATAAATCATAATGATTTCCCATTTGAAAATAAGCAACAATTTACCATTTAACTTGGCTAGTTTCTGAGGTTAATTGAACTCTTATAATTCGCATACTTTTAATTCGAATTCGCTTGTAATTCCTTAATTGAATTTATTATTGACGATGCAATCTTTATCTCTGTAAAAATTATTTTCATTAATTTAAGTTGAATCTGAGAATTTTAAACAAGCAGTTCGAGTTATTATATTATTCTTAATTCTTCACTCGAGAATTCAAATTATTTTTTTTGAGTTTAAATTGAATTTTATAACTTTATACGAGCAATTCTTGTATACACATAAATTTATTTCGTGTATCTCTGAAATGGCTCAAACGATAGGGATCAAATTTTATATTTAGATAAGTTAATCTATATAGGTGTCTTTTCTAAAAATAAAAAAAATTAATAATGCAAAAGCAAGTGATTTTACACTCAAAAAATAGTTTAGATAACTAAATATTGGTAGGTGGCTATATATGACTTCCAAAACCTTATCTGAGATGTCGTAAGGGTTAGTTTTTCTGTTTTTCATGCGATTTTCTAATGTTAGATCTCGTGTTTGCAGTATAATTTTCACTTATAATTTTAAACCGATAGGATTTAATTTAAAATTTTACAAAAAAAAATGTCGAGTAAGATTTGATCTTCTTGGTACTGTTAACTTATCACTTCGTTTGATTTACCATATAAACGAAATAAATTTTAAGTAATTCATATGAATGCAATAAAATTTGACTAATTTGGGCATCGTAATTCGAATTTGCTATTAATATTCATTACTAATGTGATGTTAAATACTTCAATTCAAATTTAACTTGTTTAATTAAAAGAAAAAATTGAAATTAGCAAAAAATCGTTTTTGAAGTTATTCTTTAGTTTGTTAAACATAAATTTTACTTGCAAATATGTACGATTTATATCCTTAAAGCCGAGAAAATTTTAATCCTTTTCAATATACTCTCAAAATACAAATATTATAATTTTTTTTTATAAAACATAAAGCACAAAAGAAATGAATTTTACAGTAAAAACGAATGAATGTTACAATTTTAAACTTTTATCTAATGCTATATGAGGAATATACCTTACTCTTTATTTATTAAAATTATTATTTGTGAAATTGAATTGTATTTACTACTAATAAATTTAGTAAAATTGCTTATTATTTTTATTTTTTAAATAATTTTTTAAAATCAAAATTGTCCTAATTATTGAAGATAAATCTTCGGTTTAATATTTTAACTTAAAAATTATGTTTTGCCTTTTCGTTTCGTATCCATTCTTAAACTGGTGTTTCTCCGTTCAAAATTTTACTATGACCCATTCAACCTTTAATTAATTAAATTCCTGTTTATAAATTTTATTTCTATTTATTCATTTAAATGATTCAAAATTTAATTTTTCAATATTAAGTAAGCCGAGTTGCAAACCGAAATTAAGAAATTTGCTATTTTCTATCTCAGTACAATTAAGAAATTTAATTAAAGTACATATCACTTTAAATACACTTTCATTTTATATTTCTTTTAATTATATAATATAAAAGAATATTTTATTATATAATATATAAGTACATATTATTTTTTGAAAAAAAGTTCTGAATAAAATTAGAAACGAGTAAAAAATGATTTTTTTTTATTTACTCAGTTTTTGAACTATTAAATGAGTGCGAGAATACAAAAGAATCGTACAAAACTAAGAGAACAAAAAAAGAATTCTTTCTTGGTGGAATTTTAAGCAAGAAATCCTTGGAAAGTTCAATGCTCCGTCTAGAAAAAAGCTTTCCTTATGAGATCTGAATTTTGAATTTCAATTTATTGTTTTAAAAGTATATGAAACTATTTTGAAAAATACAAACCGGTTTAAAAGAAATTCTATAACAAATTATATATAGTAAAAATATGATTTCCGAGGGGGGAAATTTATAAATGGACAAAAAATATAATAACCAAAACTTTCAATAATTTGTTATTATACAGAAACGGAAAAAGTCAACACGTTTAATGCATCTGCGATATAGAAATATCAAAATATTCTTCAAAAGTAAAGGAACTTTCCCTTATTTTACTACATTAATAAAACGAGTTTAAAAAATAAGAGTTAAACGTTATATATATTATATATATATATATAACGTTCTTAAATTACCTTATGCAAATGATTTTCGTTTTCAGAAAATAAATATTTTGATTTTCTATCCAAGACTTTTGAAAGGAGATTGATAATTGTTTGATAAATTTGAAATAAATGAGAGAAAAAAACTTAATCTTTCTATTTGGGTGATTATATACATATTAAATATCTATAAGTTTAATATATAATTATTAAAAGTTGAAACAACACATATTTGATCATTCAAGTACGAAATAATTTTCAAAAGCATAAACTTAACATATAATTATTTAAAAAATAATCAAATAAAAATAAAAATTTAAGATTTGAATATATTTAGACACTGGATTGAAAAAGGCGAATAATATTTAGAAATAGAAATGAGAAATATGGTAAATATTTAGAAAAAAAAAAAGAAAAGGGTTATAGTAAGACATTAATTTGAAATATAAGTAATAATAATAATTAAATATGCAATTCGATATGACAATTCTATCAAGTTTGCGAGCATTTCTACAAATATGGAAATGAACAAAGAAATATTCCTTAAAATAAGAATAATTAATTCAAAGGGAACTATATGCTGACATTAGATATTAAAGATTCCATAAATTTTCTTTTCAATGACAATTTCCCCCAATAATTTTCCGTTAAAAAATAAAAGTAGTTTAAATATTGTTTTGTATTATAAAATTCTTTTTTAAATTAGAACGCATAAATAATTTAAATTTTAGCTTAGTCGCTATTGACAAATTCTTAGATTTTTCAAATTTCTTTTCGAACTTGAATTAACATTTTTCTGAAAATGAGATAGAGTGTATTTATTCATCTTAAAGCTTGCTCCACATCATCATCATCGTTTTTCATCATTAATTTTGGAATCTAGCTCTCATTTTGTAAGAAGGAGTAGTAGTATTCTTTATTCGAATTCATTGGAAAATTATATCGTTACGTTTTACTGTAGAAATAAGTAAATTAAAAAAGAAGTTTTTTTAAGTTATTGTGTTCATGTACGCACGGACGGACATACAGAGACTTCTTTTGACAGATTTCGTTCGGGGAAATAAACAGTTTAAAGTCCAAAAATTGTACGCAATTTGAGGGAATCGAGACTCAAAGAAGCACACAAAATGGCATTTCTTGAAATCAGGTTGCCTTGTTAAAGTCTTTTTTTATTGTGGTAAGTTTTTTAAAACGTAATTTGTATATTTATTAGATGTCAAAATAATTAACTCAGTAATTATTTTCGAGTATAATTTTTTTTATTTTGTTGAACATAATTTTTTTTCCAGTACACGAATTTATACAAAATAGTTGAATTATACAACGATTAAGAAATGTGTAGTATTTTTAAATTGTGCCCTTTATCACTATTTATAAAGAATTATATAT
>JAOUZG010038134.1:1040108-1067082 GCA_026289955.1 Argiope argentata | reverse complement strand
ATTTATTTTTTTTTGTCTATATAATTTTTTTTAAAATTTAATTTTTAATTTTTCTAGCTGCAAACAAAGTTTTGGAACTCTAGCAATTTTTTAGATGAAATAACAACTATGATGTCAGAGTTCTACGTCAACTTTTTAAAAACGCATCTGCTTTCAAAGAAGCATACGTAATGATAAAGTAATACTGGTAAAAGTAGGTCAACCTTTTAAAAACACATCTCCGGTCAAAAAAACTTACGTAATAATAAAGCAATACTAGTAAAAGCAGGTCAGTCTTTTAAAAACGTATCCGCTTTCGAAAGCAGCATACATAATAATAATAATGCAATACTGTAAAAGCAATTAAAAATATTTTTTCACTTTAAATTTCGAAGACATTAAAACCTTCTAACCAAAACAACTTCATGTTCTCACATGATAACATCAGTTTTAGAACAAAAGCAATACTAAATTTGGAATTTTGTTAGGAGATTAGTTTATCACTGGTTAATTTTATTTGAATTGTCCAAATCCTAACTGGTCAGAAATTCGTTAAAAATTTGAGATATTATGGGAATTGTCTATTTAAAAGGACATCTTTTTGTTAGGCTAACGTCAAATTTTGGAATCTAATAAAGGAAAATTTTAGGCAAATTTTGTTAGTTTAAGGGTTAATCAGAAGACCAGAAAGGCACATTTTGAATTCTACATTTCTTCTATAAATATACATCAATACATATCTTTACTTATAGTAAAGCTCAATGTGTGTGTTGGCGCTGTACAGGCCAGACCGTTTGACCTACAGCTACCAAATTTGGTACGTTTATACCTTGGGGGCCAGGAATGTGCACCTCGTAGCCCTTTTATTTATTTTTTTATTGAAATTTTAATTAATTAAAAAATAAGCCAAATTTTGATCTTTTTTCGCTATAACTTCCGAAGATATTAGAGCACAAAATTTATTTTTGCATCACGTTAAAGCTAAAAAAATTAGCTTTTCAATGATACTAATGTTTTGATCCATAAATTAAAATTCTATTTTAAATGAAGTTTTAAACATTTAATTTAATGGTATTTTTCAACAATTTATTTCGCATAAAATAAAAATTAAATTTTATCTTCACGAGGATCTCGAAAAAAATCAGCTTTTAATAATATATTGCGATCACATTTTTAGAAAAAAAAGTTAATTACTACCAACAAAAAATAAAAAATAAAATAAATAAATAAAAATAATAATACAAAAAAATAAATATATTACAAAAGTGCGACAGTTAAAATTGGAAAAGAATTTTTAGAAAAGCACCAAACGATACTCTTTTGATAGCGAGATTAATTATTTAAGAGTAAGAAATCTTAAACGAACTTGAAGATGACGTCATTTCAAAGAAACGACGAACAAAAAGCAATTGATAATAAGTAGAAGTAAAATATTTTTGCATTCGTGTTTTTAAATTTTTTAAAAACAATAAGACATGTTTTGAATTGTTATTTTTACTTACGGGAAGAAGAAATATTGTGCAAATCAAAGAATTCACCTTCGTGATTGTAATTTATCTCCTCATTTTAATGAATCATGCGAAATAAAAGCACATTTGCTTTCCACGAAACATACGAGATATTAAAGCTATACTGGTAAAAGCTGGTCAGCTATTTGAAAACGCATCTTCTTTCGAACAAGCATACGTAATAATTAATCATGCAAAATTTGTAAAAGCAGAAAAAAATAATTTTTACCCGAATATTTCGGAGACATCAAAACTTTTTAATCAAAACAATATCATCTTCCCACATGAGAAAAGTAAATCAAATATCATTACAAATTAAACATATAAAAATGATATTTTCAGCACTTGTTTAAAATAAAAATCAAAATGCAGCTCATCCAAATCGATCGCAAGTTCAAGAAATGCAACAAACATTTTCTTATTTCGAATGTAAAAAAACATATGAAGAAAGAAATGCACAAAAATTTTTGTGCATTAAACATGAGATCCAGAGAGCACCATTTGTTATAAATAGGTCTCGGAATACCTGGAGCTTTTGTGAGCAATATTTCTCAACTTACACACGCAAGCTGGAGAACTATCTGTAATGCATTAGAAATATTTGCTATATTTTTAAAAAATATCTTCGATATGGAAAACGCAATGGCGTCTTTTTGAAGGGTATTCTAAAAAAAGAATTGCATTTAGAATACATTTTTATAATAATCAAAATAATTGAATGTTTTAAAATTTCGAGAGCAAGAAAAAGTACTTAGTTATTATAAAAGACAGAAGAAGAGGTGTAAACATAAAACCATAAAGAAATTACCATGCGCATTCTTATCAACTAAGGAATATGTGAGAACCAGTGTGCCTAAAATTAAGCACTTTATACCATTCAATAACCATACTTTAATCTGGATAATATCTACTTCAATCTAAGAGGAAAAAAGGTTTCATAATTTTTTCCATTCTATTTAAAAATAATAATGCAACAATTAAAATGATCTTTTTGCAACAAAATTTTAGAACTTTTCTGTAAATCATTACTAAATTAAATTTTGGAAAAAAAATTCATTAGAAGAAAAAAACCATAAGCATTCTTTTCAAGTAATGAATATATGAGAACCAGCGCGTCTAAAATTAACAATTTATTTCATTCAATAACCATTGCTTTAATCTGGATAATATCTTCTTCAATCTAAGAGAAAAAAAGGTTTCATTATTTTTTTCCTTTTTATTTAAAAATGATAATGCAACAATTAAATCTTAATACAACAATTGAAATGATCTTTTTGCAATAATCGTTTTAGAACTTTTCTGTAAATCATAACTGAATTAAATTTTGGAAAAAAAATTATTAGAAGAAACTACCATAGGCGTTCTCCTCAAGATATATGAGAACCAGTGTATCTAAAATTAACAACTTTATTCCATTCAATAACCATGCTTTAATCTGGATAATATCTACTTCAATCTAAGAGGAAAAAAAGTTTCATTATTTTTTTCCTTTTTATTTAAAAATGATAATGCAACAATTAAATCTCAATACAACAATTGAAATGATCTTTTTGCTATAATTATTTTAGAACTTTTCTGTAAATCATTACTAAATTAAATTTTGGAAAAAAATTCATTAGTAGAAACTATCATAGGCATTCTTCTCAAGTAATGAATCTATGAGAACCAGTGTGCCTAAAATTAACAACTTTATTCCATTCAATAACCATTGCTTTAATCTGGATAATATCTACTTCAATCTAAGAGGGGAAAAAAGCTTCCTCATTTTCCTATTATATTTAAAAATAATAATACAACAATGATTTTTATGCAGTAATAATATTGAAACTTTTCTGTAAATCATTGCTGAATTAAATTTTGAAAAAAAAAATCATTAGCAGTTAAACCATATTTGCATGTCCTTCTGCATCCAAATATGAGCCACATTCGTCAGTGGAAAGAGATACTCTTTCTACTTACTATACGAAAAAGAGAAATATGAAAACATCATGGCATTTATATATAATTAATAAAAAATCATTTCCGTTATTTTAGTTAATATAAAAAATTTAAAATGCATGATTGATCGATATTAATACATACAATCAATGGTAGAAATAAAAAAATTAATTTTTTAAAAATTAATAGTGTATTGTGTAAATTATTCATAGTGCATTGTTTGTTATTTTTTTAAAGACACTCTTATTTTAAAGTAATTAATTTCAGAAATTTTGAATTTGAATTCTTTTTTTATTTTTCAATCTCGAGTTTTGTCATTTCCCATTTTAACTACTAGATGGCAGCACGTAACACGGAATCAGAATTTGTTTTAATTAAAGATGATTAGATTATAGTTAATCCTTTGCACTCCGATGGGGCCTCTGACTCACGATCCAAGATTGTGCATCATTTTGACGCTTTATTTATTAATTTTTCAAATTTAATTGTTAAAAACGTCTACATAATGATTAAGAGATGTAGATTAATTTTTCAAATAAACTGGACTGGAAGAATTATGTAGATTTATTTTTCATAGCAATTAACAAATCTTTGTATTAAGTGAATAATTTTGCATCTAATTATTTTTCTGCTTGCAAAGGGTTCACTTCTAAAAATACTGAAACAGTAAGGAAAAAAAATGAATTTTCAGATTTTTGAACCGACAACCAGGAAGACCGAGAAGAACAATTGTAGATTATGCTTAAAATAATTACATCAATCAATAAAAAATTAAATAACAAGATTTGAAAACTGCAATATTTGATAAAAGAAGTTGAAATCACCTAAATAAGGATGCAACTTCTATTTGACACATCTCTGGTTATAACTTGATAATGTTTTTATTGAAGTTTCAATTGAAAACTTCTCATTAAAAGACAAGATCTGCAACTAATTAATTTTTTTCTTGAATTTAATGCTAGATATAAAGTTTTGCATTGTAAGCTAATCACGATTGGACAGCATTCTTTATTTTATTTATTAGCATCTTCTTTTTCTTCCAATTGCAAATATAATGGATGCAAAGGTTCATTGCATTCCAGGGACAACACAAACGAATCCATATTTAAAATATTTGCAATGTTATTTGTTTATTCGATTTTTTTTAAAATTTCCGAACCTCTTACTTGGAAAGAAAGAAAAGACGCAGGTTCTGTTTATTATCCAATCTAAGCATGCTTAAATTTTGGGCAGTAGATTGTTGACCGGTGTTGAGATTTGACTGGCTTATGAGATCTTCATTTGCTGCCATTGACTGTCCTAGAGAGAATATATAGAGTTTTAATTCCCTATATAATGAATCTTAAAAACAGATTAATCAATTTACTTTAGTAGAAGTTTATTGTACATAAAATGTTGTTAAATTGTTGTTGTCTTACTAATGGTGCTTACCCATGAACAAGCGTGGTGACAACCGTCAGCGATTTTAAGCCGAATGAGCGTCTCTCGTATCTGAAGTAGCACCAATTAGGACCAAGAATACGACTTAGCTACACACTTGTCACATTTGCTTGCACAACCTCTTTTTACAGGGGGAGGGCACATTCACCTCCCAGATAGAATGCAGAACAACCATTCTCTTACCGGGACTCGAACCCAGGATGCCTAGACTACGGGGAAGACGCGCTACCGCTAAAGCCTAGTTTAAACAACCAGTGAATCTTCAGGCGGGCCACGAGTTGCTCCGTTTTACTCTTCTTGTGGTTTCTTGGGGTTATTTGATGCCTGGACACTTTACCGACAATTTACGAGAAACTTCAGACGCGTCCACAGGCATCTAAACTTCCCAAGAAACCGCAAGAGGGGTAAAATGGGGAAACGTGTGACCTACTCGAAGATTCCGTAGGTCATTGGAACTAGATTTAAGCTATGACTTCAGTTGTTGTTTAATTAAATTATGCTGATGCAAAATGTTTAATCTAAACAAAGGGCTACTCATTTGGAAACGACAACTTATAAAAATGTCTTCATAGTTAAGAGACCAGCCTAATAAAGTTTACTTAGATAACGAAGCATTTTTAAATGTCATGAGAGGTATTAGGATCCCTATATTATCATGTAGATTCATGGACAAATATCAAGTAACATCTTTGTAGGCATTTTTTTCTTCAAAAAACATCTAAATTGGATCTTATTTATTACAGAAAGGAGTATTGGCTTTCAGGCAATTGGCATTCTTTTCCACGAAAGAATTTCGCTCATTAAGTGTAATGAGAATATGAGCTTTCCAGTTGTTGTAGTGTGAAAGTTTGGAGAAAGGATTTTATCCTAGGTCTTTGTTGATGATTCAACATTACGAAAGCTATCCTAGAATAGTTTTCATGTAGGTTAAAAACTGGTCTTTAACAGTCTGAATCTGAATATCAAATTAATCCGACACAACAAACCAATTAAAGTACGTTTGACATCGACAGAAAAAGCAAGCACCAGTTCCATGTCCTTGGTGAATCCGGTAAGATCAACTTTCGAATTCTCGACTTTTTCATCCCCAAAATAACATTGTTGGTCTAGATGGTAAAAAAATAAAACTTAGAGCTCTATAAAACCAAAATTTCGTGTGCTTTTCAAATGATTTCCAAAATTCATCCATAGTGGCATGGTGGTAAGTGACAATCATTTGCTACTGTCCCGTTGCTGTCACGTGATCTTCCCGAGGCTGGTATGATTTTCCATTGCGCGCAGTTGTTAGCCTCGTGTGAAAGCTGCTTTATTTCATGCAGTCAACTAGAATCGCTACACGAGCAATAATCCATTGCTCAGTGAGTTTATGTAAAGTTAAAACTTCGCTTATTGCTTCAGGTAAGCAAAAGTTGCATCATTTGTAATTTCACCAACTAATCTTTGTAATCATTTGTAATTTCATCAACTAATGTTTGTAATCATTTGTAATTTCACAAACTAATCTTTGTAATCATTTGTAATCTTTGTAATCATTTGTAATTTCACCAACGTTTTTCTGGCATTGGAATTCTGTGTTTTACTAATGCATATTGTTTTCAGTTTGATAATAAGTTTATATTTGTGATATTCTATCAAGTCTTTTTTGGTATTTCTAGAACCGAAGACAATGCCTATGATTTTCAAGGATTTGAAAATCACGCCTCCCAAAGTGAAAACTCAGAGAGGAATCAGCTTAGCTCTTCTGATCATAAGACTATTATTGTGTATGCTGTGCTCATTGGTAGGTCCGATCACTGTATACCTCGTCGAAGGCAGCACAACCCTCTTCTGGTGGATGTTGGGCTTTGTACCCTTAATTTTCCTTCTCTTTTTGGTTCTTGATTCTAAAAAGATCAAGAATATTACAGAATATCTGAGAATAAACTGTTGCGTTGGAACCCACAGAAAAAAACTGCTCTATGTTCCTTCCAGTTACAAGAATCTCTCGCCCTTGAATTTAATTTCAGCACCAAAGAATTCATCTAGCTCTCTACAAAGCCAAATCTTGGATGGGTTCGAAGAAACACAGTCGACAACATCCTCAATTGTTGTAGATTCGTCAATCGATAATCCATCGACAAGTTCTTCGTCCAGTGCAACAGACATTACACCAAGAAGACGAGTGATTTCACCTGCATCGATTTCTCTTAGTCCTTTAAGAAATAAAATGAATGCTTTGAAGATATCGCCCGTTTCCAAAAGACGGTTTGGAGTTTCTGAATACGGCTCGCCTCGTCTCCTGGCTGTTGAGGAACCATCACATTTGCCGTCAATTCTAGAGACCACATACTGTGAGTGCAATGCTGACAACATTCTGGCTCAGAAATTCAGCTGCTTCCATATGTAAAGCGGTCAAGGCAAATCAAATTCTAGTTTGTTTTTATGTAAATATACAAAATGCATGTTTTAATTCTTATGTGACTTTTTAAAAAATGGAATAAAGAGTTTTTTTTATGCATAAAATATTTTTTATTAAACATAAATAACAAATTTGCTCTCTGAAAATTGTTCATATGCAATGAATTTTCTGAAAATTTCAATTAAAAACCGACATGAATTTATTTATAGCTTCTTCCTCAGAGAAAATGGTTTTAATAATTTATCAAAAATCAAACTCGCTATTAAAAGTATGCAGCAAACTAAACTTTGCTAAGCAGTTTTTTTAAAAAAAAAATAGTAAATAAAATCCTATACTATGGCTCGTTTAAAGTTGTAAGTAAAATAAAGTATTAAGTTGGGGAAAAAAGAAATCCATTATTATTTGACAGCCATCTACCGAGAAAATAATGGATTTCTTTATTTTATTTCCATATGAAATTTCTGAAAATAATGGAAAAAGAAATCCATTATTTTCTCAGTAGATGGGTGTAAAATAATAATGGATTTCTTTTTCCCCACCATAATAAAACTGCGAACATGGGATCGAGCATGAGAAAAATGCACGGAAATTCGAAGATCCGACTACTATTCCATTTTACATTGGCGTATACAGATCATGTCTAGTCACATGTCAGAATTTAGTTAACAATTATTTTTTTCAGGAAAGACACCTACATAGATATAAAAAAGCAAAATCTTATTTAAATACAAATTTTGATACAAATCGTCTGAACAGTTTCCGAGCACGATATATATATATATGAATTGTTCGTTTAAAATTATAAGATTTATTGTAGCATTAAAAGAATAAACCAATGACCAGCAATCAATTGTTAAATCTATACATAGTATAAACGAAAGCGTCTGTATGTTGAAGTCACAAAAACTTGAGAAATAGTAAACGGATATTGGAGATATTTAAACCATTTTGTAGAGCATCTGTTGGGGAAAGTTTCAGTATGTTAAAATCATATCAAAACAAAAAAGTTTTATAATGGCGATTTTAATTTATGCATGAAACCTCAAACTACGCATGTGCATATAGCAAGAGCGATTGTATTCTTCTCGGTTTAGGTCTGGTTTTAAACAGTGATTCAAATCTCATTACACTAAAAAGAACTATTGAAATATTTTCTTTGTATACGAGAAAATAAGTTTCGCCTTGTTTTATTAATTTTCTTACAAGTCTTCTTCATTGCTCCAAAAACAAAGTTGTAAATAACTTTGTTTTTGCCTTCATGTGTTTCTAAAAAACTCGGGAAATAGTTTTCTCGAATAGTGAAAAAAGTTAATAATAAACTCGAGAAATAGTTGGTAATAGTTGGTCGGTCTCGAATTTTTTACTAACTCGTGAGTAGTTAATAAAAAAAACTCGAGAAATAGTTAATCGCTGTTTTTTAAAACCAGAGATCAAATTTTTAATATGCTTTAATAAACATGAAACTAATAATGAAAGAAATATATGGGTAAAATCTATACATTGTATAAAATAAAATCTCATGAAAGCGTCTTTATATTGGAACCACAAAAATCGAGATGTAGTTAATAGATCTAGGAGATATTTATACCATTTTGTAGAGCATTTATTGGGAAAGTTTTAGTACATTAAAATCGTATCAAAATAAAAAGGTGAGATTTAGAATTGCAATTTTAATTTAGCCGCGGAAACCACAAACTGCGCAAGTGTAAATAGCAGGAGCTGTGATTTGCATATGCGATACATTTCTCTGTTTACATCTGAGTTTAAACAGTGATTAGAATCTCTTTAAGCCGAAAAGAAGGAAATCCAACCTCAAAATGATCGCCTGTGTTTTGTCTACATATATATCATATTTGTACTTTTTTAAAAATCTAAAATTGACATCATCAGAAATATTTATTGATCAAAGATATCAGATATGCAAAGATATTACAAAAACAGTGCACGAAGTTCGAAAATTTCACAAAATATGTTCAATGTAACCACCATTGCTAGCGATGCATGCGTTACACAGTCGGACCGAGGACTGGCAAACTCTTAGAGAGATGCTTGCATTTTGCAGGATATCCGCAGCAGCACAGATGATTCTTTCGACTAAATCCTCATCTGAACTAACAGGTGCAAACACAACACTTTTCATCGCACCCCCAAAAAAGAAATCGATGCTGTTCAAATCAGGAGATCGTGGTGGCCAGGGAACCGGTCCACCACGGCCAATCCATCGGTGACGATTTCTTTTTTGGGGGGGTGCACTTTTTAGTGCACCCCAAACATCATGTACTATTTTTGGAATATCTTTGCTTATCTAATATCTTAGATCAATAAATATTTCCGGTGATCCCAATCTTGCGTCAATTCATTTTTTGTACGTTACATTGCTATGTGATTTCGAGTTGTCCTTGCATCCCTAACACTTAATGGAAGTATGTTGGTCTAGATGTAAAACACCCAGAAGTAATGACATTTGAAATTTCGGTGAGGTATCGGAAGCGCCCTCTATCAAGTAATGAGGACACCAAAGCTGTACGTCATTTTGAAGAAAATAATCACCAAGGGAATGATCTACAAGCAAACCGAAACAAATTAAAGAATGTTTTTCAGTTCTTATGAGCATTTAAAATCCCCCCCCCCCGGTTCACAGATAAATGTTTCCTAGTTATCCGATCCCAATGTTTTGGATTTTGGGCTTAAAATTTAAGTTAAAGTCTAAACTCTAGAATAATTTTAACTCCATGCAAAAAATAACGGTAAAAAATAGTTGTTCGAAACTGTAAAGTGTAAAGCGCCCTCTATCGATATTTTTTGAAGTTTACTTTTTAAATTTTTTTCTGAAGGAAAAGGTGATATAAAGAAAGATTTTAGCGAAAACCGCAAACGAATCGACCTATTTTTTTGTTTTTAATCATCGTTTGAAGTTTTGGACCTTAATTTTTAGTGCCCCCTAGCTTCTACAGAAGACACTCCTGCCCCATGGTTATCACTGAATAATGTTTGTTTTTATGTCCCCTACCTCCCTTTAAAGTTTGTCCCAGTATTTACGGAATAACTTGGTAATACGGAATATATATATATATATATATATGAATTGTTTCTTTAAAATCATAAGTTTTAATGTTACATTAAAGAAGTAAAACAATGACCAGAATCATATGTTAAATACAGGATTAAGAAATTGTTTCAAAACATGTTTCAAGGCGGCTGAATGCTCCTCTTCTTCTATGTAAAAAAATGCTAAATTCCCGTAAAGGATTTTTCAGTGTTATCCAACTTTTGGTTAAATCCTGGGAGATATATTTATAGCGTCATCGTGAACATTATAGCGTCGCGAGTAATTGATAATTACGAGGTCCACACTAAAATAGTTCTGATGTGGCTTCAAAAAGAGACGTTAATATAACTGTTAAACCAAACTTGCTATTTATTACAAACAATGGCAAGCTATTTTAAGAATGGAATTTACGCAATGCTGTGGAAAGATACTACAGTGGCCAACAGGTTTAACAGATAGTGTGATAAGTAAATTTCCCGTAATTTTGTAGAAATAGGCTGGGAATGATTAACAGAGATGTTTATCTTAAAACAAATGCTCATGTACTTTTCGAATTAAGTATTTTACCATTAGAACATTTCCCATTGGAACTTTCAATTTTTTAATTATACTCGCCTCAAAAAGTTAAGGTACAACCGGTTTTTTGCATCTAATTTGCAAATGAATGAATGTATGGAAAAAAAACATTTGGAGGGTATGTGCATTAAATATTTTTTAAATTGAATGTGTCATAGAAATTTGTATAAGTGTATTGCAAAATTGATTTATAACAAAAAAAAAAGCAATCTGCGGAAAAGTCATTTCTTAGAGAAAACAGCCCATCACAGTGTTATGTCGTAAAATGCCATTGAAACAATACAAATATCGGTTCCAATAAGGAATGTGTCCACCCCTAACTTGAATGCATTGGTGGCATCGATTTTCGATGCTGTTTATTAAGTTGCCAGACACCGGAATAGGAAGCGAAGACCAGTCACATAGTAAGCCTTGTTCCAGCTGATGTAACGACCTTGGAGGAGGATTTAAAGCAGCAACCTGTCTTCTAAGGTAGTCCCAAAGATGTTCTATCGGATTCTGGTCAGGAGATCAAGCTGGTCATTCCATTCGTTCCAAACAGTGATCCTCAAGATAGTCTTCAACAATCTGAACTTGTTGAGGAAGTGTATTATCATCCATCAGAATGAAGTCATTGCCAATAGCACCAGCATATGGGCGGACATATGGATCAAGGATCTCATCCCAATAACTCAGACCTATCAGAGATCCTTCATGGAACACATGCAGGTCAGTGTGACCACCGAGCGAGATCCCTGCCCAAACCATGATTCCACCACCTCTCTAACTGTGCGGTATCCAGTGTGCTGTTCCCTCCAGATCAGTAGACGACCTGAATCACTCTCCAATGTAAATCTGAACACGTCGGTGGACAGTACAGAAGCCCATTGATGCTGGGTCCAGGAAGCATGTTCTCGCTCCCAGCATAAGGGGATCATTCGCTGTCGTCCGTTGAGTTGTTGTACCTTACTTTTGTAGTAAACATTTTGAGGCCTGTGTATTTTGCTTTTTCATAATCTAATTAGATTACATCTTTCGTCTTGTGAATGGGTTATTTTACTATTTTAATTTAAGAATCTATTAAACATTTGGGATGTTTGGAAATAATGTGTAATTTTTGCACAGAATTATATTGAATAATTTACATATTTGGTAAACGATGATTCACTAACTTCATGCTTCAACCACAGAGCGAAAAAGGATAAAGCGATTCATCCCATATTCAAAGGAAAAAAAAAAACTGTTGCTTTACTTATGGCATTTGCCTGTGGACAAAACTTTTAAATAACCTTGATGCTGCAGAAGATATGGAAATGGTTTGATGTAGTTAATGCATAGTTATTTATTAGATAATTATTTAGATCCTAATTGTAAAGTTTCTTATTTTAGTTCATTAAAATTTATTTGTTTACTACTAACTTAGGATTTTATGTCTCTTACACTAAAGTATACTAAAGTTTTTATAGATCTGGAATCATGTCAATATATGATCGGAGGCCATAAACGTAAACATTGTGGGGAAGCAGAAATAACAGAACTTTTAAACCACCTTGATGCTGTAGAAGATATGAAAATGCTTTGATATAGTTAATACATAGTTATTTATTAGTCAATTATTTAGATTCTATTTGTGAAGTTAATAGTTTTAATTTATTAAAAAATTATCTACCGCACAAGTAGATGGACTTTGTCTCTTGTATTAAAGTATATGATAGTTATCGAATTGTGAACATGAGTAGGAGGTGGGATCACTTGTTACTCTTGATATATCTAACATGAGATATATTTGCATAAATAATTTGTTCTTTCTTATCCAAATATTTCCAATCCAATTATTTTAATTTCTTAATTATAGAATTTATTTGGAAATCTACGAAATTTAGCGATTTTATACTTAAATAATGCTCGAGTGACAATATCTACTGTAAAGATGATTATTCAGAAGTTCTAAACTGAATTTTTCCGACCTGAAATCATGTGAATCTACGCTTGGAGGCCACAAACGTAAATATTGTGGGAAAGTAGAACTTTTAAACTACCTTGATGATATAGAAGGTATGAAATATTCATGCGATATGAAAATATTTTATAAATAATTAATCAACTCATTAATAGTTGGAATAATTTGATATTTTATTCCTCTTAGGAAATTTTTATTTCCAAATTGTATTCTTGTTTTTCTTTTTTGAAATTATATAATCATTAATTTAAAGCTTTTCTAATTTTATAACATTTAATAACTAACGCATTTATGAAAGTTTTTTTAAAAATATTTAATATGCTTTTTATCATGTCAGAGTATGTTATTTTGGGAATGAGATTCAACAAAAATCCGTATTGAGAAAAATTGAAATTTTATTATCTGCACGGTTATCTCAAAAAATCAGCTTCTAATTATGCGTTGCCATCGTATTTAAAAAAGCTTCGATTAAAAAAATAAGTTAATCACTACAGTAAATGAAACCTTGAAAAATTTCATTTTAAGCGCGTGATTATATGAAAGAAAATAAATAGGAAATGTGATATTTTTTTGACAATCAATGCGAGACAAAGTTTTTTTGGGTCGTTTGCAATACTAAAGTGACTTATTCATTGCAACAATTAAAACGAATAAAAATATAATTTCACTTGCACGAGCAGGTGATGCTTGGCCGTTCAAGAAATGTTCCAACATGATGCATTGAAATATGCATAGCAGATTTCATTTTAAACTTTTTATTATTTATGCTGTTAATGTTAAAAATAGATTTTATTGCTGTTTTTTGGTGTACTCATTTTTAGACCCAATTTTTTAAATTTGAATTTATAAGTACGTCAAATTCTTATTGTGGCCCTATATAATTTTAAGTAACCAAAGATCTAACATATCTTTTTCCCAATATGATACTTTTCCGTCAGCCGGTCACCAGTAAAAAGTTGCCAAACAAATTTGGCGGAATTTTTTTCAGAATTCTATATTACTTGGCGATTTTTCAACGAAAGCTAACAGAAAAGTACCCTCATTATAGTTGCTGATGCATATGCTATGGATATTTTATACTATGTTAAAAAAACATGTAATCATCTAGATCTTGATTTATTCAGATTTCACGTATTAATATAGCCAAATCAACTTTGAAATTATAATGCAATTTTTAAAAGGTTTCGTAAACTATGTTGTAAGTGACGTTTATTTAATGAATTATCTTGATTGAAAAGAATAACTAAACTTTACAAGAGTTTTGGTTGATTTTAGACATTTGCATCTGTATACATGATAAAAACTTAATTTTATTACATCATTATCCTGAATTTTTTTGCAACTATCCATATTTTAAATGAACACAATGACATTGGCTACAATCTATTTCATAAATTGAGAGTTATTTTTACGGCTTATGGTACAATAACCAATAGCAGGTTTTGCCAGTATCTATTTTATTTTTCTATATTTTCTAATATGTCAAAAATAAGTGCTATTAAACTATGAAAAATTATTTAATGAATGATATAATTGACAGATAAATTATATGTTATAATCGAAAGTTTAAAGCATTCAGGTCATTTTTCAAGTCTTTATCTGATATTAAAATGCAAATCGTGGGGTCCTAGTGATAAAATTTTGGCCCCAAAGACTTCTAATGAAATCAGGTTTCGAACTGAAAGATTGAGCGGAATTTATTAAATCTGATACATTTAGTAACTGATACTTTTACGATGTGGAAATTTTATAAATAGTTAATTTTTTAAACTTTGCATGCTACATATAAAAGAAAGGTATTGAAATTCGGGATCCCTTTAGGAAGCTTCTCTGTTGGAGACTATACACGCAGACACAATTGAGTGAATTATTTCTTCAGAAAGTGATCTTGGAATGAAAATTGAACTGCATTCCGAGAGTTATTGTGATTTATTTAAATTAATAGTTTGACTTTTGTCTGCAGTTGTCTAATGTATCTTCAGATTTATGTTGCGTTTTCTTGTTCATGAAGACACGGTTTACAAAAACCCTTATTCGGCCGCTGGATTGGCCATCAAGAAACTGTTTCATGGCCACCACGATCTCCAGATCTGACCCTCCCTTTAGATTTCTTCCTATGGGCCCCATGTAAAGGAATTTGTTTATCGAGACCCAGTTACATTAGAAACGGTCTTAGTACATTTATCTCCACAGTGAGATACTTTTGTGGTCATTACGATCCTAGATCGTGTACAATCAGCATTTCACGATGCGCTGGGGACATTTCGAACATCTTCCTCTTTAAAAATATGCAAGCGCTGATGTTCACTTTTCGAATTAAGTTTTTTTTCGTAAACCGGATATGACGTCATAATTTACTCTCGCGTTTCTCTCGAAAACTATGCGTCGTAGAAGTGCAATTCTATGGGATTTTTATTTTATGTTTTTGAAACAACGATTATGGCTGTGCAGAGTTTATCCGGTCTTGCTGGGACACCCTGTATATGAATTTACACCGGAACGAAAAATAATTTTACCCTGTGATAGTTCAAAGGATATTGAGACATGTAACATTTCCTGAATACTTCTATAGATAAGGGAGGATACTAGGCAACACATGCCTATGTAGGAAAATAGACTGTTCAGCATTACAAAACGGAATGGGTTAAACTCAAAGAAATTAGGGGAAGACACGTTATGTATAGTAATTTAAACATTACATCACTCTGGTTTAGTTTAATATTAACACCCCCAATTGTAAAGCAACGCTAGGACTATTTTGGGATAGATCGGTATTTTGAACCTCAGTAAGATGACTAGGATGACAAATGAGCTTTTACTCCCCTCTGAACACCACACCAGTGGGAGGTCGTATGGCCCTGACTGATTCAATGTTCAACCCCCCTCCGTCCCTTGCAAGACAACTCATCGGTTGAATCGGGATTCAAATCTGAAACCCTACGACGTAAGAACCGAGACCTGACCACCAGGCCACCACACCTATACAAAACTTTGGAAATCCGAAATTTTAAAGAAATGGTAGAAAAGGTTTCTGGTCATTTTAGCAACGGTTTGAAGATTATTTGAACTTGACCTTTTCTATTCAAAAGTTTCGTAATTAATGAGCTTAACAGCCAGATACAATAACCCATACATTTGCGGCTTACTTTTATTGTAACGGTATGAATGGTTGTATTTAATGGGCTTACGATAGGTAGTTACTGGCAATATTAAGTTTGAGAATATTAGTGTATTCAAGAACTGCATTTGGCAAGAAAGATTGGTAAAAGGAATGAATCTATGGCCTGTCTAAATAGCCTGTTTCTATTAGAAATTAAGGAGTTTCCTTAATTTTGTTTAGGTAAAGCTCTTATGAAACTCAGTATTGCTAAAGTAAAACCCTTGAAGCCACGTTCAGACAAAGCCAACTGCTGTACGCAATAAAGAGTTACGTCTACCACAGAAACATGAAGTGCAAATGGTTGTCTCATCGGAGGAAGAATCATTTTCCATTGTGAGCATGGGGTTCTTCTGAAGAAGGTGTGATCTTCAACGGCCCTGAGATAATTGTCCGTGTGTGAACCTTGCTTTAAGCACAAACAAATATTTAAAAATAATTTATTCATTTTGTAAAAATGATCAAGTCAATATAAAACAGTATTTAACAAAATAGTAAAAATTTCCCAGTAAATAAGTAAAAATCCTTGTCATCTGGATTCTCGATTGAAACAGCAGAGAAAGTGTTTGTCCCTTTGACGGTCACACATCAACCGGAGTCGGAAGTGTTGGATCCTCAGCTTTGCGAAACATTCTTCTGAAGCCTTCACGAAGCACAGGAATAGGATTCTTGAGCCAGAATATAAAAAGTAACAAAATCTGCACAAAAAGAGATAATATATCAGTTTTCGAAAGCCATTTTTTAGCATATTCCTGCAAAGTTCACGTAACGACGTGATCCTGTACAATAAAATAATGTTTAAAGACAATTTTTTTATTTACAGCCTTATATACATAAAAATAACTCATTTTCATCAAGGCAAATAAGATTGATAACATTGTTACGTTTTTAGCCTAGCGGGTTCGGATTCAATGGACTTTAGGATAGCACAGACAAATTTATTTACAGGATGACTTGATAAAGTAAAATTTCAGATAGACACAATCCAGCAGTCACTTAAAGAGCAAATGCAAGCCTTACGCACAATAAAAACAGACTGCAAAACAGCTATCGTATAGCACAGTAAACAGTAAGTCACAGCTAGCTCAGTTATACAACGTAAACTGCAAATGTAAACACAGCTCACCAATACACAGGCGAGAACTCCGCTAGTCCAGCGAGACGCTTCTCTTCCGAGAGGAAACTCCTCTCTGCCTAAACTAAACTACGGTAACCCATTCCTTATATTACCGAAAGAGGGCGCGTCCTAAAGCACGTGAAACACCACGAGCAATCCAGCGGATACCCGACTATTCTTTTCGCCAAACCAACCCGGCTGGTGCGAAGCTCCTCGTCAAATATCGCTAACTTCGGCTTGCTTCCGTGGCGTTCACCTGCTTGTAACAATATTTATATCACTGTTGACAGTAATAGATGGATATTTCCTCGATTAATTTCAGAGAAACCAACTCACAAGAACAGTCAATAGGCTGTTGGCGCATCAGGGGAAGTTCTAGTAATCCACCAATCCTCATCGGGGGTATCTTAACTCACAAGGCCGAATTACACGAAGCTTCTCTCACCTCTTCAAAACGACGATTCTCCGAGAGCTTACCAGAATACATTCACTTCAAAAAATCACGCATTTTATCTGTCGAAACTCCGCTTCTCATTTTCACATTCGAGCCCTTAAGTTCCCATTTACCCAATAGTTATTCAGAAATAATCCCAGTGGTCTCCAGTTGACGGTGGGAATGTTTGTTAATGATCTGTCCTTGTAGTTGACCCTCCACACTAAAAGAAAGATCCACATACCAAGGGTATGGCTCAGGTATACACCGTCTCGGCCGAAGCCATTCGGATATAACGATGGTCCACCGGAAAGCAACCCCCACCGATCACGGAATTGCAGATTAATCAACTTAATTTTCATAAAATTCAGATGGGGAAAAAGAAACAAATTTAAATTCTCAAACATTGTCACCAAGTGCAGTAATTAAACATTTCAACAGTTATTAGAGGAGAAGAAAAACGTAAACAACGTTGACTAAGAAAATGCTGTTAAAAAGAAAAAGGTATAAAACAACTATACATAAAGTAAGCTCTTAGTAACCCAAAAGCAAATGACATATATACAAAATAGTTTCCATATACAATATAGACGTAAAATGTCAAAGCCAAGAGTAATTTCAATCGTGCTCCATGGATTCCAACTGCATAAGACTATTGATAATTTCGAAAGCACTTGCCCTAAAAAGAGAATTTTAATATCAATTTGATGCCCAAATTTCTCCAGCCTAATTGCTATGTTGAAAGGGTATTTTCTCATAAATCACATTCCTGTATAATATGTTGAATGGTTCTAGAAGATTTGCCACATCTGCACTTATCCGATTTTCCAAATAACCTAGCTTGGTGAGCATTAAAAACTCCATGACCAGTTACGATTTGGTTTATGAAAAAGTCAACAAATAGTCTTTTAAAATGCACTATTTGGATCAATTTTTTTAGTCCAAACACCTTTATTGGAGGCTTCCCAACGAACCTGCCACTTTTCAATTATTTTATTTCAGTTCACAGCATACCAAGGATTATTACACTTTTCCTCTTTTAAGATACGATTTATTTCCTTGAAAGGATGAGAAACTCACGTTCTCTATCTGGCCTCAATGTCCAAATGATCAAATTAGGAGAGAATCCCGTCATCAGGCAGTCTGGCCACTTACAAAATGAGAGGAGCTACATAGTTCATGACACAGTTGGCCAGAAAGGTCAGTTATCAAGTGTGGGAATCGGGGAGTGTTAAAGTGGTCACACAGGCGTCTCTTAGTAAGAAAGAATTTTTACAATATCTCGCATTATTGAAAGAGAAAAATAGAACAAGGTATATGTTCATTTTTCTTTAGGGATCCCAAGATAAATCACCAGTAAAAACACATCCAACCGCAGCCGATGAAAATAACCTACGTCGTCAATCGAATCTAAATTGCATCATAAAATGAAGTCAAGGTTACTCCGATGCCGATTCTCCAATATATTGATTTCTAGCCACCTTTAGTGACCAGTGGCTCTGTCGGGATTAATAATTGAAAAAAATGCCAATTAAATATTTCGTGTAGTTTGCAACAACTATCTTCACCAATAAAGTGTTTTAAAATTTCAAATTTTGATATGGAGTAATCACGAGTTACTTAAAATTATTTCACCGAAATAAAAGGTGACCGATTTAAACATCTAATAATCGAAATCTAAGGTTTCGTAGAAGTTTCTGGCGATGATTAGCAAAATTGAAACAATTATATATTAATTATAACGATTAATATGTATACTTCACAGGCCAAGTTGTTTGAATTACAAATAAACTTGAAAGAAATGTATTTGGTACATATACATTGTAGGAAAAAAATGAATATGAAGAGATTCGAAGCGATTTTGTAAAAATCGTTAATAAAAAGAAATTTATCTGGGGTTGACTAGTTTCCATCAAAATTCATAAAACTTTTTTTGAATCTTAACACTTTGCTGACCGGTGACGAGTTAACTCGTCATTGCACTTGCATCATTTGTTTCAATTTATAACACCGAGGGTAATATAGAACATTGCAAAAACTTGGCGTATCGTGTTTAGTCTTGTCCGCTCTATAACAGAAAAACTACTTTTCCAAGTATTTACATTTTTATTAGAATTTTAGTAAAATTCCAAAATTTCAACCATGACGGAACGTATCAGCGAAGAACTTTTTGAAGTTCCAATTCAACAAAATTCATTGGAGTTTTTTTAGAACGTTTTACTTTCATATTCAATTACAAAAAAGTTGCCAGTGACATGACATAGTTTCTGTGTAAAATTGCCGGTCACCAAAGTGTTAAAATTCATAGAATTTTTCCAATTATGCCGAATGTTTTAGAGGCAAAATATTATTCGTTAAATATTTTAAAACATAATTTACATTTCCAAGGAAACCGAATCTCATTTTAGAAGCCTTTGGTCCTAACTAAACTAAAATTAAAAAAGCCTTTCCATTGTTCCGTCTAGTTTATTAATCGCGGGTTCTCCCCCTCCCCCATCACTGAAAACTAAGACAAAAACATTTCCCTTTAATATTTGCATTATTCAAGTGATAAGAAGGTACAGTTACGATTTCGGGAGAATTAGAAGATTTAATCAAAAGCAAGGAACCAATGTTCCCAGATAATTGGTCGCCAAAAGCAGCTAATGGTTTATAAAGGCATCCAAATTAATGTACATTTTTTCTAGCGATACATACAGCAGAGAAAATGTATGTTTCTTTTTATTTACCAATACCTTTTGCAGTAGTCACTATTAATAATTGAGTACTTTAAAGGAAAAGTTGAAACATACTTACAATGACTGTTATTGATATAATCAATCCTATATTTGGTTCCTCAGATATAGATAGTATTACCAGAAGGATAAACAGAATCGACATATAATAAGGGAAGAACTTTCTTTGGCAGCAACCAGAATTCTGAAAGGTAGAAAAGTTTCATAACATCAGAAATATGCTTCCAACCTTAAGAAATCAATCTTAATGCAAGATGATTAAAAAAAATCAGACCAAATATTTTTAATGATCGATAACAGACATACGATACTACCTGGATACAAAGGAACAAAGTTGATTTATGTTTTCGAATGCTCTCGTTGAAAGCTCCGTTGCTTATTCAAAAGAAAATAGCAACGTTTCAAGAAAATGTGTTGCGATTATGAAAATAATGATTTATTGCATAGCAGTGTGCTTTTTGCTTTAGGTTCGCTAAAAATCCATCTCGGCATAAGAAAATCAATAGTTTTCTTTTGAAATCCGTCGAACATGTTTATACATGCAAATGTACTCTAATTATATCTACAATAAAATGAAAGTAAAATATTATCTGAATATTTCGGACTCCATCCATAACGTATCTGACTGATATTTGCTTCAAATAAAAGTATACGCATACCCACAGACGGCGTCCATAAAAGTATCCGAATGCACAAAAAGGGAAGTAGAGAGCTTGGAATTTCGAAACCAACGTTATGGCAATGCTTAAACTTCATAAGCTGGTTTTATAGAAGTGATTCTCATTAGTTGAAGACAATTCAGGATAATTATGTGAAATATTTTTCGTATTACAAAAGTGAAAAATTATCTAGCATTTTTTGGTTATATTGCAAATATAAATTATTTGAAACAAGATTCCATATAATTGTTGCTTATTGCACTTTTCATAGAATTTCAGTGAGGAGCCAGAAGAGCTGGCATAGCAGGTCGTATGCAAATAATGGAAACGTTCAACCAATCAGTGCATACGGTCGACAGTGCGTATGTAAGACAATAGGTGTCTGGGGAGACTTTCATAAATTTTTACTGTTACAATGGCAGGGTATCAAAATTTAGGGGATTTTGAATGGGGAATAATTGTTGGCGCATAGAAGTGGGGCACATCATTTCTGAAGTAGCAATGAAAGTTGGTTTTTTTGAACACGACCATTTCAAGGGTGTAAAGCGAATATCGAATTACCGGTAAAATTTCACATGTCCAACAGCGGTGCTGCCAGATAAAGATCTAGACAGAACATCAAAAATTGAAAAGAATCTTCATACTAGATACAAGTTTAAAATTACTCAAATTGTTGCTCATTTTTGCGAAAGTCTATCAACATGTGAACGAACGCATTGTTCAGCGTACCCTAATTCACATGTTCTTACTCAGCCTACCTAGCGTACTATTGCTGACAAAACGGCACAAAACTGTGCCTTAGACTCACCAAAACCCTCATTGGACTCTTAAGGTTTGGAAAGACATTGCATGGTCCGACGAGTCATGCTTACAATTGTCTTGAGTGAAAAGCTCATGAATTAATGGTTTCCTTGTGCTTACAAGGAACTATTCAAACTGTTGGAAGTACGGTGATAATATGGGGGGCTCAATTGATATTAAATGGGATTTGATACATTTAGACTTGGCTATGACAGATCAGTGGTGTGTTAACGTTATTTCTGACTACCTGCATCCATTCATGTCCTGTGTGTATTTCTACGGAAGTGGACATTTCCTGCAGTATGAGCCACCTAATACATCTACAGTTATCAGGCGACTTGAAGTGTGCTCTTCTGAATTTATTTCCCTATCTTGACCACCAAATTTTCCCGGCATGAACATTATCGAGTATCTGATGTTTTGCTACATGCTCTCCTTAGAGATCACCTCTCGGTCACATGGTTTTGTGAACTGAACCGCAGCATTCACGATTTGAACCTTACAGAATCTTTACAAATTATTCGAATCCATGCCACACCGTCTTTAGGCACTTCTGCTTGCTCTTGGGAGCTCTACATGATATTAGAAGGGTGTTACAGTTTTCGGGCAGTTCCGTGTATATTGACTTCTACCAGATAACTTACTAGTATAATATACTCAGCAGTCATGCTTTCTTTAGATCAAGTTGCAAGATTCGTATTTTTCCCATCTAATTTCTCTTTGTTATAGATCGCGTTTATTATCTAGCAGCTTCAAGTCAATATCCAATTAGTGACTATTTTTTGAATAGTGTTTATATAAAATTTGGTAATGCCTCTACTCTCGTTACTAGAATCAAAATCACTATAGAAATTCCTAAAATTTTATTTCTGGATTCAATGTATTAAAATATCGAATACAAAAGGGCAGTGATATCCATGATGATATTAATCGCCTTGTTGCTGATACAACTAAGAAGAATTAAGCCCTATTAACAGAAAAATTAGGGCCGGGATGGCCTGGTTGGTAGAGCGTTGGACTTGTACTCCTAGATTACGGGTTCGAAGCTCACCGACCAAAAAGATTCCCCGAGTGCGAGGCGATTGGCGCTTGTTAAATCTGTTCGTGGTCGCAAAGTCCTCCATATCGGGAATAATATCAATGGGGTACTGGGTTAGGTGATCGTTCTCTGTTCCAGGTCTAAATTACGTTCCGAGATGTATGAATGCATTTTCAGGAATATAGTCCGCCCCCTAAAAAGGGTTGTGACGTGTGTAGCTAAGTCGTACTCTTGGTCCTAGATGGCGCTACTTGTAAACAAGAGACATATATCGGGCTTAAAAATCTGCTGCAGTATCAGCGGGGCCTGTCCATGGTAAGTGCCGTAAGTAACAATAACAGAAAAATAGTTTGGACCAGTTTCAACCTGACACCTCTTGCGATCGAAGCGACATCTGCTGTCACTGGAGAGATGACTTGCGACCAATAAGGGTTAAAGCCTATGCTTATTACTTTCTCGTATATCAGTAAGCAAGATATTGTAACATTCAAAAAACTGATAAAGATTTTTATGAAATTAAACCTCCGAGTGCGAGACATTTTTTTCGAAATTATGTCTATCTGAGCACAACTAAAAACTGCCTCAAGCTAGACTAATGAAATCAGGTATTTGGGTAAGCCACCACCTTTTCGAGAAAGGGAAAAGGCATACCTTTAGGGATTTTCCTTAATAAATTCAAGTTCACATGCGTCGTCTATCTTTTAAATACAATATGGCGAGTTTCGCATTATATCGTAGCGAATTTTAAAAACTTAACACTTGAAGGATAGTCCCACAATTTGATAAGTTGTAAATTTTTGCATAAAGGCTGAGTATAATTGTTTAAAACTTTCCGCCATACCTTAATTAAAAAAGTTTTTTTCTCTGTTCAGCAGCTAAATTTGATTCAGATCCAGGTAACAGTTACGTTTTGTGCGCCCCTTGCCGCGCCAAGGATGCCAAGTCGCTAATAAAGATGGCGAACAAAGTAAACAAACACTTCTATGGGATATTTACGGTTACCAGTTATCGCAATATAATTATGAATTTTTTTTTAACCGATAAGCATTCTTGTTTTTAGACCAGGCAGAATTTTTAAACTCAAAAAAAAACATCCTACGGCTTCGCTAGCTACGGGAGCGGGAAACTAGTAGCTTCGCTAGCACATTGAACAGAAGGACTGGGTGAATGACATGAACAGTAAATAATAAATAATTGAGAAAGACAAAGACGCAAAAAATGGATTTAATAGGAAGTTTTATTTAAAGGAAATTTATTAATAAATGTCGAAGTTCATGTACAACTCAACCATTGTAGGAAGAAGCAAACAAATCATTCGGGTTACTACAAGAGCATTGTGTTGCCATATTGACGACAAACTCGGGGCACGCTAATGAGCATTTTAACCCAAAATCCCTCCAATGACCTCGATATTCATTGTTTGCACTATCCATTATGGAGTTTATGTTACATTTGCTGGATGTTTACACTAAAGGTTCATTAGAATGAAATCCTACCGACTACCCGATAGTCACGATTTATATCAAGAAATTCTTACGGTAAAAATGTGTTAGTGATCTATGATATTAAGTAACAGAAGTGCTGCTGGATTCAATAAGCTAGACATATTTAACTAAATTTACTATCACATTCGATAATAACTATAGCCGCAAGATGAATGTAGTTCACCATAGTGCTGTAGGACATGAGAATTCAATGACTAGTAATACTCGTTTTACTGGAAGGAGTTAACCTGTTCCTCAAAACGATTTATTTGAATCTCTCACGGTATACACTAAGTCAATGAACTACTTTAAAGATTCAGCACTGTCCCTTATTTCCCAGATTGAAAACATCGATACTTAAAAAGTTTTATTGCTGAAAAGGGTTTTTAGCTCTGGGCTCCATTTTCAGTTTTAAGAATGGACAATTTTTAAGTCGAATTTTTAAAGATAATTACAATACTTTTTAAATGTCATAAGCAAGAAAATAAAAGCGGGGCCTTTTCGAACTTTAAGATTCGTCAAAATCGAAACCAATGAATTTTTTTGAAGATTCGGAATTGATTAAAATTATCGCGATGCGAGAAATGAGATGCATTTTCAATTAATACTTATACATTAATGAACTATCGAGTTTCACAATAAATAAGAATCTACAAATTCATAATATGACCATTATCCTAATCGCATCTAAATAAACGAGGTACAAGTTTATACCTATTAATTGGAATTTAATGCTTCTCTTTGTAGATATAAGTTACCATACTTGGTTTTCACCTCCTTGTCGATATAGATTACCATACTTGGTTTTCACCTCCTTGTCGATATAGATTACCATACTTGGTTTTCACCTCCTTGTCGATATAGATTACCATACTTGGTTTTCACCTCCTTGTCGATATAGATTACCATAAAATATAATAGACTGTATGCGATAGGAAATGAAATCGCTGTCTTTAGAAGGTCCATCAAATTTCCGGAATATTTTAACTCATCGATACAAAGATATTATCAATAACACTTACGAATAAAATTTCAAAAAAAAAGTAAATAGAATTAATTTATGCTTAGAATTAGAAGCGATATCTGTATAATAAGCAATATAATGAATCGGCACAAGAAACGAATAACATGATAAAAACATTTTTACTTAAAATCGATTCAATATGGTTAAGCCTTTTAAATCCTTTTAATCTAGCGCATTTGAAAATTATTATTTTAAACCCAAAATTTCATATTACAAAATTAATAAATTCACTCAGTCAATCCTTTTATATTAAAATATATATATATACGTATTGTACATGTCTACTCACGTTCTCTTGTGACCTTTCATGAAACCAAGGCCTAGTCATATCTTCTATAGAAGACGCAGAAACTGGTATATCCATGGCACTGTCAGCTTTCCGTATAAAATTTTCAAAGAATACCAGGAACCCTTTACGAATGTAATCATGTCAAAAATGTATATCGCATTTATAGGAAATTAATTTCTAGAAAGTCGATGATGTGTTGCCATACAAAGAGCTTAACTTCGAATATAATAGTTTAATATCTGATCAAATGAAGTTACCTGATGGTAAAATATGGAACCTTATTCTTCCGTAGATACAAAAACATTAAGAGTCATGTGATTATCTTTAGATGTGGACTTCAGTCTTCCAATTTATGATAAGGACATGTCCCCTTTACAACAGAAGGGGTGCAGTAGCTTCTGAGGGAATGGACCCTTTAGCACCAAGAAGGCAGAAGTGTGACTTCTAGCTCATATGAAGATGACACACTTGCCACATTCGCTTGCACAGTCCCTTTTTGCGGGGGGGGGGCATATTCACTCATCACACAGATAGAACAAAGAATAGCAACCATGCCTAGCCGGGACCCGAACCCGGGATCCCCAAATCATGTGGAAGACGCGCTACCTTTCCAATGCGATGCCGGCCAGTCATCCAATTTATGTAGTAGTGATTATTGTATAAGATTTTAAATTATAATCTTGATTATCCACGCCATGTTGATGTAGGTTTCAATAACCGCATAACAGTGACTGATGCTGTCTATGATCCTGAATTAGGGTTCTGAGTAGCCTCGTCATAATGATATAGGTTCAAATAACATTATAGCAGTATAACAGTATATATGATTTTTTTTTGTCTGAGATACTAAATTAGGCCCGGTTGCTGATGCTTTTTCTACTTATGGCATTTGCCTATGGACAAGCTCCCCGCTGATATAGCAACAAATTTAAGCCGAAAGGAGTGTCTCTTGTTTTTGAAGTAGTGCCAACTAGGACCAAGAGTACGACTTAGCTTCACACTCTCCATATTTGCTTGCACATCCCCTTTTTACAGGGGGGCGCAGTCACACATCTCGCAGATAGCATACAGAAGGACAACCAAGCCCAAACCAGGACTTCCACAACACGAGGAAGACACGCCACCTCTGTGCCAGAAAGACGCCAAATTAGGTCCAAATAATCTTCAGATTAATCTAGACAGAAGTAATAGCTTAGCAGTGATTGATGTTGTTTAGGATCCTGAATTATGATCCTGAGTAGTCCTCGTATTGCTGATATTGGTTGGAACAATAGCACAGTAGTGATTATTGTTGTCTAAGATCTTAAATCATTTTCCCAATTGTTCTTGTCATGTTGATGCAGGTTAAAACAGTAGCATAGTAGTGATTATTGTTGTCCAAGATCTTAAATTATGGTCCTGAATAGTAA
>JAOUZG010038134.1:1014991-1035037 GCA_026289955.1 Argiope argentata | reverse complement strand
ACACACACACACACACACACACACACACACACACACACACACACACACACACCACATTTGCTTGCACAGCCCTTTTTTACAGGGTAACACAGTCATACTAATCACAGATAGCACACAGAAGAACAATCATGCCCAAACCGGGACTTCCAGAACACGAGGAAGACGTGCTACCTCTGTGCCGGAATCCCAGCTCAATAATATTATAAATCCAATAATAAATGCTAAAGTGGTCAAAATTTTAGGAGTCAAATCCCTTTACTGAACTTCTTTCACAAGTTTGAGGTTCAGACACAAAAATCACTAGAACAGGAGTAACTCCAAAAAATTTACATCATCTGTATATTATCTATATATTATGAAATTTTAAAATTGAGTAGCGAATACAAGATCACTGATTACAAGAACATAAATTAATAGATGAACTTCACTTATGTGTCGGACTCATCTCAGAACTGAGTGTAGAATCCTTGCGTAAAGTTTTAACCCTTTTCCCTTCGAAAGATAAGTAGATGCTAAATTATTCACCTAATACAAAGATTTGTTTATTGCTATGAAAAATAAACATACATAATTCTTTTAAGTCAAATTTCTTTGAAAAGGTAATCTACATCTCTTAACCATTATGCAGGCGTTTTTAACAATTAAATGTGAAAAATAAATAAATAAAACGTCAAAATGATGCATGTGGTGTGACTAATGACACTTGCCTTGGACAAGCCTCCGCTGATTATCATCAGCCAATGATTTAAGCCTAAGAAGTGCGTCTCTTTGTTTTACAAGTAGCGTCATCTAGGGCCAAGAGTACGACTTAGCTACATACATGTCACAACCCTTTTTAGGGGGGGGGCGGACTTCATTCATTCTTCTCAGATCATAATTTAGATCTGGAATAGAGAACGACCACCTCTGACCCAGTACCCTTAGTGAAATTACTCTCTACATGGAAGACTTTTTGATCATGAACAGATTTTACGAGCGAAGCCACCACACATTAGGGGAATCTTTTGGCTGGTGAGCTTCGAACCCGTAACCTAAGGAGTACGAGTCCAACGTTCTACCAACCAGGCCATCCCGGCCTCAAAATGATGCATAATCTTGAATTGTGAATCAGAGGCACCATCGGAGTGCAAAGGGTTAATGGAAGATTGATCTCGTACACTAATAATTCACGCTCCGACGTCATATTGGGTCGGGATAAGTGTTTGAATCCTCGGATTTTCACATTTATTTTTTAGAAAGAAAAGAGAAGCTCTGGGGAGAAGCTCTGTTCTGTTATATATATTGTAATGACTTGATCCTGGTCGATCAAATAAACGGGTAGCGTTTAAACACGAAAGTTTATTTACAGCTTTATACAATAACAAAAAATATCACGTCCTCTAGGTTAATATGCTGGGAAATATTTACATCTGGATTAAAGGTTCCACAATTAATACAAGAATTACCGGACTATTTATCGTATCCGGCAACTGCGTGTAGCCCAAGAGATCTACGGATATAACCGGTAGATCTTTAATCAAAATCGAGATCGCGTGGTATTTCTTCAACTTTCCAGCTCAGCTCGTATCAGCTTCCTCGTTCTTTTCCAAACCTTCCATTTTAACCTCGGTCAAACTCCGCCTCTCAGGTTCTCATTGGCACGCTGGAGATGCTGACCATCCAATAATTTTTCAGAAATACTCCCAATGGTAAGCCGTCAGCCATGGGAATATTTCCGAAACATGCCCCCTCTTGTCTGACCCGCCACAATAGGCAATATATTCACATAGGCGGGTCTCAGTACTTCTTTATTTAAAGGGCCGTAAACGCATGTGTAGTTCATTATCGGAATTCTATCCCTGTTTGGGTGGTCCATAGAAGAAATAGTTACATCTGTTGATTCGACACAGTTCTATTCTTCAAAGGGCCGCAATCGCATGTGCTCACCATTATCTGACTCCATTTAAGTCCAAAGGGCGACACTAAAAAGGAGAAACACAATGCGCAACAAAGGAAGAATCGTCTCACCGCTGGCCAGAAATAACAAATTCTTGTGTCTCTTCCCAAGGAGACAAGTGTTAAGACTTCTTTACAATATTAAGTAAGAATTTTAGCCCGCCTCTCACTTGTATTACCCTTAAGCGGTATAAATAAAAATCCTTCAGTCTTATAAAAGGATCGATGTGGTAGCAACTCCGAAAGTGCAAAGCTCGATAGAACTCCCGAAAGCTGAGAAAAATTTTTAAATTCCAAAAAGGTCCGTTATCATTGTTGATAGGTTGGCTAAGTTGTGTTTTCTGGCGCAAAAGCCATATCATACTAAGTTGCGCCAAATACAGAAAATAGAGTCCTCATCGTTGAACCTTCTCATTATTAACGTTCCATTTTAAAACGCTAACGCTATTTTGAGGCGGATCTCAATCTTAGACAGCGATCTGACGACGAGAACGGCACCCGCGCTGTCGATTCCTCTTTAAACTTACAGACACACCAGCGGGAAGACATTTAGTCCCGATTGATTTAACCACTTCGCATACAATGACGTGTCTGACACGCGCATCTAATTACTGAATTTTAATTTTCAAGTCTGCAAATAAGCCACAGAATTAAGTATTTAAATACGAAAAAAATCAATATGAAACGATTTGGTATCCCGAATGCTCCATATATTATTTAAAAAATCAAATTAACAATAAATTACCAAAATAGGACGAGTTATCTAATTACAAAGTTAAATATATTCGTATGTCAAGTGGTTAACCTGTACCAGACCCATTTACACGATTATTCTTCGATGGAATCGGGTCTCTATCATGAATCGTTCTGGTTTCGAAGTCAGCACCTTATAGGAAGAATCTTATAGCCAGAGCACATCGACCCTCGGCGCATAAGAATGTATAAACATAAAGAACAAACCACTAAGCACAAATAAAAATATTAATAGCAGAGAATCACGTAGGGATAAAATGCAAAAATCTAGAAGGACTAAAAAGTAAAAGCTTAATACAAAGGAGAACATACGTACAGTTAAAAATAATGCGTTAATCAGGTATTAAAAACGTTTAAGTCAATAAAATGAGTAAGGTCGTGTAGATAAGAATCTACAATAAACAGTTGAATGATAGGGTAAAGAAGTTGTAACCCTTTTCTCCTTTTGAAGAGACACATGTTCGAACATAGTTACTTCTGGCCAGTGGTGACACGATTCTTCCTTTGTTGCGCATTCTGTTTCTCCTTTTGAGTGTCGCCCTTTGGACTTGAATGGTGTCAGATAATGGAAAACACATGCGATTGCGGCCCTTTGAAGAATGGAATCGTGTCAAACTACCAGATGTAACTATTCTATGAACCACCCAAACTGGGATAAAGTTCCGATAATGAACAATCTATGCGGTTTACTACTCTTTGAAGAAAGAAGTACTGAACCCACCATTTGAGAATATTTTTCCTATTGTGGAGATTCTGCTAGGGGCATGGAGGAGTAGAAAATATTCCCACGGCTACGGCTGACTTTTGGGAATATTTCTGAAGAATTATTGGATGATAGGCATCTCCAGTGCGCCACTGCGAAGGTGGAGAGGCGGAGTTTGACCGAGGTTAAAGCGGAAGACTTTGGAAAGAAGGAGGAGGAGACCAATTGACCTGGCTAGAGACTGGACGAGAGCTGATATGACGAGGAGTCCAGCTGATCCGAGACGAGCTGTGAGTTGAGCTGAAGAGCTGGACAGTTGAAGTGATACCACGTGATCTCGAGTTTGATTAAAGATCTACCGGTTATATCCGTAGATCTCTTGGGCAACACGCAGTAGCCGGATATGCTAAACAGTCGGGTACCTTTAATACTGGAACCTTTAATCCAGATGTAAATATTTCCCAGCAAATTAACCTAGAGGATGTGTTTATTTGATATTGTATAAAGCTGTAAATAAAACATTTGTGTTTAAACGCTACCAGTTTATCGACCAGGATCAAGTCATTACAATAGTGTATAGGCAAAAACTTGATTTTGAGATGGCTGTAATAATTTATACTCTTATTTAGGATATGATATTTTGAAAGGTTTTTTTTTCGCTTTCATTTGACAATTATTGCTACAAGACCGTTTATTTTTACGTAGGGTTATGAAAATCTATATATGACCAGTTTATGGACTTTCCTATGATTAGAAAAATGTTAAATTGTTTGGTAAACTAAACGATTCAAAACTTTGAAGATAATCCATAATCTAGATATTTCATATGAATATAAAAATGATGCAGTGCCGTTATTTATACCTATACGTATTGAGATTTTCATACTACTATGGAGCTTAAAAAATTTCGTGAAGTATTTTGAAATATTTATGTTTCTGTGGTGCCCTAACCTCAAACCAGTGGGCACTCATCGTTCCTGCCCAAACTGGCCCTCTAGCGGGCAGCAATAGGAGTGAGTCTGCCATTCTACATCGCTTGATAACGACGATAAAGCAGACTGGCCTACTTTGCCGAAAACAGAAGTATGGAGTCGGACGGGGTGTGTGGTAAAGATCAAGAAGCAGAGTAGCGAACTTTACCGAAAACAGATGATTGAAGTTGGACGGGCTGTGTGGTAAAGATCAAGAAGCAGAGTAGCCAACTTTGCCGAAAACAGATTATTGAAGTTGGACGGGTTGTGTGGTAAAGATCAAGAAGCAGAGTAGCCAACTTAGCCGAAAACAGATTATTGAAGTTGGACGGGTTGTGTGGTAAAGAGCAAGAAGCAGTGTAGCCAACTTTGCCGAAAACAGATGAAGACAATCGGACGGGCTGTGTGGTGAAGACGCGGAAGCAGACTGGCCAACTTTGCCGAAAAAAGAACTCTACAAACAGACGGGTTGTGTGATGAAGAACTGAATTAGACTTATTAACCCGAAATCTAAAGACATTGATGATTCCTCTGCAGGATTGTTGCTGCAATCAGTTATATTATTTAATTTAACTTTAATCTTATTGTTAAAATACACCCTCCACCACAAATGTACATACTCAACTCTCAGCTGTAGCCATCATCATTAATAATATTTAATTTTATTCGAATTGCCATTCCTGATATTTACGCCCACACCTACATGTTTTCATCAGTAGTCTGGTATTACTGTTAGTGCACCCGAACGTAATAAATCGCACTATATTTTTTATATGCCGGCTTTCTATAAGGGGTAACGCATCTTCCCCGTGATCTATGTGTCCTTCGTGCATGATTCTTCTTCTGTGTTTCATCTATAAGGAATTGCCCCCCCCCCCCGTAAAAAGGGCTGAATGTGATGAGCGAACAGCTAAGTCACACTGTTGACCTTAGTTGGCGCTACTACAAGCAACTGATGCAAGAGTTTGTCCATTTGAAGTGCCATAAGAAACATATTTATCATTAAATGCTCAGTATTTAAGTCATTCCTAAAAATTAAAATATATCAATCGCCACTCATTTAAAAATTAGTTATTTCTATATAGAGTGTGTTGTGTTGTGACTAACGGCACTTGCCGAAGATAAGCCTCCGCTGATGCGATCAGCAGATTTCAAGCCTAAGATATGCGTCTCTATTTTATAAGTAGCGCCATCTAGGTACAAGAGTACGACTTAGCTACACACACGCAACTACCCTTTTTAAGGGGTGGACTACATTCATGTAAATTCATTCATCTCAGATCATAATTTAGACCTGGAACAGAGAACGATCCCCTCTGACCCAGTACCCCCAGTAATTTTACTCTCGATATGGAGGACTTTGCGACCACGAACAGATTTAACGAGTGCCTGTCTCCATACACTCGGGGAGTCTTTTGGCCGGCGAGTTTCGAACTCTTAGCCTAAGGAGTACGATTCCAACGCTCTACCAACCAGGCTCTTTCTATAAAGAGTACTTTTTACAAATCATGCACTGACGAAATATAATGCGAGCTCGACTTTTTTTGGGGGATAATTGCTCCGACCTGCGAGAACAATCTGCACTGATATGGCCCGTTCTTTTGGGGGGGCACTGCCGGTTAGCAGTCATTTTGAAAGGGCCACAACACCAACAGTATGTCTAAACCTGTTTGTTCCATTCTAGAACCCACTGTAGTCCCAATTTTTGTAAGAAAGAAGCTTTATGAGTATTACAAAAGGGTAATTTGATATTTTCTTGCCAAGTTTAATTATATTAGCTCTCTGTTTAAAGCAAAACTTTTACCATTTCGATAAGGAACTCATTATTCTGAAGTGTTGGTCAGACGATGGCACTTGAACTGGCAATCCCTTTCTAAAATTCCATATCAAATCGCCATACAGGCGTGAATATGTCTACTCGCATTATCCTGGTGCCTTATTTGGCTCTAAAATACTCTAGTTACAGATGGCGTAGAAATTAAAATTATTAGCCGTGACACTGTCTGCTTTTCTTATAGAATTTTGAAAGAATACCAGAAACTCTTTATGAATGCAATCATGTCAGAAATTTTTATTGCATTTATAGGAAATTAATTTCTAGAAAGTCGATGATGTGTTGCCATACAAAGCACTTGAAATATAATAATTTAACATCTGACAAATTAAGATATCCGATGGCAAAATATGGAATCCTTATTCTTTCGTAGATCTATAGCAGAGAGTCAAGATTATCTTTAGATGTGGTCTCTAATCCTCCAATTTATTGTTACGTTTTTAGCGTAGTGGGTTCGGAATAATGGAATTTATTTGAGGACAGCGCAAACAAATTTATTTACAGGATGACGTGATAAAGCGACACTTCAGATAAAAACAATCCAGCAGTCAACAGTCACTTCCAGTGTAAATGCAAGCCTATGCACAATAAACACAGTCTGCAAAACAGCTATCGTATAGCACAGCAAACAGTAAATTGCAGCGAGCTCAATAACACAACGTTAACAGCAAACGCAAACACATCTCACTAATTGCAAGCGAGAATCCGCTAGTCCAGCGAAACGCTTTTTTCCCGAGAGAGAGGAACTGTCGAATGTGGCAGCCCGTCCTTTATATAACCAGGCGAGGGAGAAAAGAACCTTCGGAAATCACCGAGATAAATCCAGCGGCTACCGGACTATTCCTTTCCCCAAACTACCCCAGCTGGCACCAAGCTCTTTGACACCGTCGCCAATCGTTCTCCCCTCCACACTTCCAGCGACGTTCGCTCGCTTGTAACATTATGCAACATAGCAGTGATTATTGCATAAGATTTTAAATTATAGTCCCGATTGTCCTCTTCATACTTCGCTTGCAGGCCTCCCCTGAGTGCTGTGTAAGACTCTAAATGTTGAACGGCCATGGGTGAATGTTCCTGCTCTTTATGTCCTCTTCATACTGATGTAGGTTGAAATAATAGCATAGAGTGACTGAATGCTGTCTCAGATTATGAATTGTGGGTTCCGAATAGTCACGCCAGTGGGAGGGAATGGAGGCGTGAAATACGTCTACTCGCTTTATCCTGGAGGGTGTTTGATCAAGACAAATTTCACTTATACACGTTCACTTATACACGTTCACTTATACACGTTCACTTATACACGATTGTTTTTCTGTGGAATTTGGTATTGAACCTAAAGCCTTCTGAATTAGGTTCAAGACCCATCGTAATCATCTGGAGCGTAACACCAGGCGGTAAATGGTACAGAAAGCTTGCGAAATGAGACGAGATTCAAGTACTTCAAAATTAAATCTTAAAAATAAATTTATTCACTCGACACAATGTATCGGGTCAATATAAAAACCATCTAACAGTAAAAAAAATTTAAATTAAAAGCGGGAGTTTCGCCCGATGCACGGCATTCGAACAGCGGTTGTCATCGAGAAGTCCAGACTTCAAACATGCATCGGAAGCTCCTGGGATGCATTTTCTTTACAGCATTAGAAGGTGCCTCTCGGATCGGAAACGCCTCCAAATCTTCTTAAATATCCAGAGCAGAATCATCCCTATAGGAAACTGCAAACACGTTTTCATAATTAGAAAAACAATGTTTGAAATAATCCTAAAAAGTATCGAAATAAAGAGAACAAAGCAGACAAGTTTATGTTTACCCATCCCCCACCCTTTGGTGATCCGTTTATTCGAAAATTGAGTGTTAAAGCTGCTAATATACGAAAATGTGACTGGCCATTGGATTTTAACCATTCACATACAATGACGTGTCTGACACGCGCATCTAATTACTGAATTGTAATTTTCAAGCCTGCAATTAAGCCACATAATCAAGTATTTAAATACAAAAACAATTAATATGAAACGATTTGGTATCCCAAATGCTCCATATATTATTTAAAAATTCAAATCAACAACAAATTACCAAAATAGGATGAGCTATCTAATTACAAATTTAAATAAATTCTTATGGCAAGGGGTTAATACTATGATTATACTGAATCCATACTAAATCTCATCCCAATTTCAGATTTAAATCCCGTGACTTCCCCTTGTAAGAAAAGTTAGATAAATTCTTCAAAAAAAGTCAAATGAAATTGCTATCAAATTTGATTTAAAAATCACATTTTAAAATTCTTAATAGGAATAGATTCTTTTGATTTATGCAGGTCTGCAAATACACATTCTACTGTTAGTCTTTCAAGATAAATGTTCAAAAGTTGATTTTCCCGTAAATACCTCTTTCATTGATAAATCTTGAATAATTTCAGATTATATATGTGTATATAGGCAATATTAATAGCCGAGATGCAGAAACACTATACCCGGCACTGAAAATAACCAAAGAATCAACGCATTAAAGCAGGAGTTCTCAAAAGGTGGGTCGCGGCCCACAGGGGGATCGTGCGATGTGTCCAAGGGGTGGTGAGATATGGAAGAAAAGTTTGAAGAAAATTAATTTATTGCTGTAGTTTTCATTAAAAAAGAGTACACAAAGCTTTTAATACACATACAAGTTGGTTTGTGTTCTATTAGTTAATGGGATGCATGAGCTTGTTTGGAATTAACCATTTTTTTAATGTCTGGAATGAGCTTTGTAACACACAAAACAATGTCATTTTCCAGTGTCTTGAAAACGATTTCTTGATTTTGTTTTTAAATTTATCATTATGTATAATCCTTGTTCACAGTTGTAATATGTAGAAAAGGGCATCAGTGTATTTAATTCTCTTGTGGACATTTCTAGGTATTCCTTTTTGATGCCTATCGAAAATTTGTCTACATAAGCTTTGTTAAAAGTTACCTTAGCTGACCGATCACTTGAAATCTCTATCAGTTAATATTGATGACGGATACTTAGCTCAGCTCTTGTTATGGCTGAACGTATTCACCATCCACAAAACCCCACTCATATCCTTAACTGAAATGTAATCTGTTCAATCAAAGTTTCGACACGAGATGATACCAGTAAGGAGAAAGATGAAGTGTCAAGGGATGTGGCGCCAATACCCGACACATACTCTACGAATTCTTGAGTAAGTGTAAAATTTTCAAAATCTTTCTAAGCTTTAGACTGAGTTAAAACTTTGGGAGAGGGGTTGCCAAAATACTTAGTCTAAAAAGGGGATCGCAATGACTAAAAAATTGAGAACCCCTGCATTAAAGCAATACTATACAGATATATATATACTTACCGCTGAAAGGAACGCGAAAGAAAAGGCAATGTAACCATAAACGAAAGTTGCAATACACACTATTGTAATCATTATTATGTATAACAAGATAAATCTTCCTTTTGTGCACCAGGATTGCTTCTGGAAAAGAAAAAGAAATATTTTCGCAGTAAGTTAAAATATAAAACACAATGATAAATAATATAAACACAATGATGTCAAAAAATGCAAGATTTCAAAGTCTGCATTTATAAAAACGCTGAAATCTTAGTATATACCGAAATCTTTAATAAGACTGGTCGCGAGTTTCACATTTTAGCAGAAATATATTCTAGGATTAAGTACAAAGATTAAGTTAACAGGGAGAGTCACATGGTGCTAAACCGGTTATCATTAAAATAATCGTTCTCTTTAGATAAGGTGACGTAAAACTCAATAAATAGTCACTAAATTCGAAAATTCATTTAGCGAGTGTGTCGGGGGGGTATGGTTACTGATTTTGTCGCCTACTTTCATAGGTGGGCCGGCTTTTTAATTCTTTAGTAGATAAATACAGAAAAGTTGGTTGAAATAGGATTTCTTAAAAATATGTATTTTAAAGTAGTAGTACCAAGCATTAGTAGCCAAATAAGTAGTAGTAGTACCAAGCATTAGCTAAATAAGTAGTACCAAGCATTAGTAGCTAAATAAGTAGTAGTAAGTATTATAAAAGTATTAAAAATACGCATATATGTATATATCATACAAATATTACGGATAATAGATGAAGAAATACAAATTTAATTTTGAAATTTATGCTATATTTTAATTAATGGGCAAACATCCATATCCAAAGGCATGCTTTCAATAACCATGTAAAGTATCAAGTTGCAGATTGTCTATTGGATTCCCAATGAAAATCTCGGGTTTTTTTAGCAAGTTTCTTCAGAGGGGTGCAGATTCTTGCAAGAGAATGGTTCCCCATGTAGGAGGAAGTCGATAGAACAACACTCCCTTGGATTGCACCAAGGTGGGTGCTATTTATTCGGCTATCGTTGATTAGTACAGTCTTGGATGTCCATTGAATTTGAAAATGGTAAATGACCCCTCAAGATCCATAAGAAATGAAATTCTCGCATTCATTTAGTTACATTTGAAGTTAAGAGAGCAAAAAAATTATAAAAAGCCGTATTAAGAGGTCAGACTTTATAAATATAAATCGCCATGTATGGATAGATTTCTACGATACCAAAAACTTCTATTAAAAACAGAAAGTTCATTTGTGCAATTTATTGATCGATAATATTTAAAATTAAATTCCGATAAATTGTAATTATCACATTTAAACATATTTACATCGGTTTATTTGAAAGTCATACATCATTAATTTTTCCTTGACTATCAACACAAACTTAACCCTTTGCTCGTCGATGGTGCCAATGATTCGCCATTCAATATTGATCATCATTTTGACGTTTTATTTATTTTTCAAATTTAAATGCTAAAAACGCCTACATAATTGTTAAGAGATGCAGATTAATTTTTCAAAGAAATTCGACTTATAAAAATTATGTATATTTTTCAAAGCAATAAACAAATCCTTGTATTAGGTGAATAATTTTGGATCTAATTATTTTTCGGAGTGCAAAGGGTTAATCTATAGTTTGCGAGTGAAAAATTAGCAACCATAAAAAGTAGAACTAGTTTTTTTTTTGTAAAAAAAATGAATTTTTAGCTTTATTATTTTATAGCAGACGACAAATGTTATGGGTATGAGGGTATATTAACTTTATAGTACATTATCAGATATTAAATGTTCTATAGATACGAACTACTATTAGTTTTGTATCAAGCATAAGGGATAAATTCTATTACCACTACTGAGGAAAGGTTAAGAATGCAAAAGTGACAAGTAAGGAGAAATACTTTAAAAGATGCCGCTAAGATAAAATTTACATTTAACTAGTAAACAGTTTCGTCCCTTTTCAGAAAAGCATGTCGAAATTGGGCCTCAAAAATTTAGCAATGACGAGTACACTCAAACATGGAATTTTTGTAAAATTAAATTATAATAAAATAACTATCTGAATAGTCACATTTCCTTATCTGACAGTATCCACGAAGTGTTGCCCAAGGTAAAGCATCCAAGCAGAAAAGTTAGCTTAAACTTAAATCTAGCCTCCAACATGGGCATGTTACGCAACATCAAACAAGAATAAATATACATTTAGAAATAATTAAAAATAGCTACAATTTTCTTTATAGAAATATTTAGAATGTTAAAAAAGGTAAGAACATGGAATGTCCGTAGACAAAACTTAATTTAGAGACTGAATTCCCTTCTTTTCGGTGTAATGCGATTTGAATCACTTTAAAAACAGACTTACCACATCTTTCCATCTGCGCATGCGCAGGCAGAGGTTATCGCGCAATTATAAAACTCCTTATTTTGATAGATTGTAATGTACTAAAACCTTCCTTAATAAAGGTCCTACAAAACGGTTTCAATATCTGCAATGTTCGTTAAACATTTCTCGAGTTTTTGCGGTTCCAACATACAAACCTTTTAGGAGACTTCATTTTATAATTTTCAAAAATATAACATTTTTTGCACATGAATCAAAAGTTCTTACTTCTTGAAACCCTGCATATCCAGGTTGGAAAGCCTTTTGCACAATATTGTAAGATATCAAACAATATTCCACAATATAAAACTATATTGCGAATGTTGATCAATGTCATACAATATTATACACTATTTGTGTGCTACTAGGGAAAGGATTGGTCCTTAATTTTATCATCAGGGGCGTCACTTATTTAATAATCTAAAATCATTTACGTTCGTTCAATTACCTTGGAGATAACTAAAGCAACAGCTGACACTTAAGAAAACCAATTTATATTATATGGGTTTTTAATAATTAATAATCTTATTGGTTCCTCGGATTTCGACATGGGCTCAAGATATTTAACATTTTGGAATACTATTCCGTTTTCCAGGTGCCAGCGAAAAATCGTCAGATAAATTTGAAGGAATTCTGTTATTTCGAGATCATTCTCTTTAAAATCTCAGTATAAAAATTGGCTGTATTCTTTATTATTTGGAGACTTTTCACTGGCGCCCGGCTAATGGAAAAGTACCCATCTTTGAATTTATGAATAGATGTGAATTTTTACTTATACTAACCGAAAAAGGTCTATTTATTATTCCGGTCGAACAAACTCGTTCTAACCAAAGTATTGTTTTTCCAATGACGAGTATTCTCAAAAACAGTTACCTGGTTAAATTATTAATTACTGCATTTGTTTCTCCAAAATATTAATTTCGTAATACTAAGTTTTATATAACTAAGGCATTTCCCATTTCATTCAATTATTTTACACCAGATATCTTTAAAAACTTATGTGCAAGTTTCTTACTTACATCTTCGATTTCTTTTTCTTCCTCCTCCTCTTCTTCCGATTCAAAATCATTCTCCATTTGACAACAACAAACTTCTTCCGAATCGGAACCATTCTGCCTTTGATAACCCACTTCTTCCGATTGAAATCCATTCTGCCTTTGATAACCCACTTCTTCCGATCCAAATCCATTCTGCTTTTGATAACTTATTTCTTCTGAATCCAAACCATTCTGCTTTTGATAACGTATACTTAAATCATCGGCCATGTTGTCAACTTTTCGTCCAAGGTTATTGCAGCTAATCGGAAATGTTCTCTGAATGCAGAGGAATCGGAAATGGATGTTTCAATTCTATGACATCCAATTTATTTCAAGAATGTTTGCAACATATTGCCACACTTAAGGATGATAACTCTGAAATTCACTAGTATATTACTGATTAAAATGAATTTGAGGCTGACTGGTGGTAAATCATAGAACCCGATCTTCTTTAGAATCCTTCAATCCTTTCTGATTTTTTCAACAATACGGAAGATTATGTAATGATTTATAACTTTTCCTTAACTGTTTTGGGAGCCACGATAGCTTGGTGGTAAGATCTCGGACTAGGTACCACAAGGTTTCACCTTCAAGATTCACCACCAATACCACAGAAGAAAAACCGGGTAAGTGGTCCTGGTGCCAGTTCAATCTATCGAAGCCAAACGCTCTCCCGCTGGTCTGGTGTGGTGTAGAGAGAGATAAGTGCTAGATCAAGTGTCGTCCTCATCATCTGATCATGGTTCAAACTCACGAATTCAATTCCAAAATAGCTCTAATGTTACTTTAAAATTGGATACACAGACGCACAGGAGACGTACAGAGGTAATGCGTCTTCCCCGTGTTCTGGGAGTCCCTGGTTCAGATAGGGCTGTTCTCCTGTGTATTATCTGTAAGATGTGTGAATGTGCCCTCCTGTAATAAGGAGCTGTGCAAGCGATTGTGTTAAGTGTGTAGCTAAGTCGTACTCTTGGATTTTGTTGGGGCTACTTCAAAAACCGGAGACGCTCCTTTCGGCTTAAATCCCAGACAGATCCTGTCAGTGGGCTTGAAAAATGCCAAAGCAACAACAGCAAAATTGGATTTTACCTGATTTAATGCACCAATATTTCATGAAAGAGCTCATTGTGGCTCAAGATCTTAGATTAAGATCCTCAATAACCTTTACTGGCTAATGCCTTTAAACTTACAGGCTTATAACTTACCTAATAACTTATAGGCTAAATGAATTTCGAAAATGCGGCAAGTGGCATTTTTGTGGTGTTTCGGAGTTCCACGGGGTGCAACTAAGTGATCACGAGCACTATTATAATTTGTAAATTTAAGGAAAGATTAATATGAATTGAAACTAATTTAGACAAGAGAATAAAGCTCTAATGCCATGAAATTTAGTATAATGCCTTCGTATGGCATAGGGGCAGCGCATCTTCCCCATGATTTGGGTGTTCAGGTTTCGAGTCCTGGTTCGGGCATGGTTGTTCTTCTGAGCTCTATCTGCAAGGTGTGGGAATGTTACCCCTTGTAAAAAGGGGCAGTGCAAGCGAATGTGATGAGTGAGTAACAAAAGAACAGAGATTCTATGTCTTCCTCGTGATGAGGCAATCCAGGATTCGAGTCCCAGTTTGGACATGGTTGTTTTTCTGGCTTCTATCTGTAAGGTGTGGGAATGTTAACCCTTGTAAAAAGGGGTCGTGCAAGCGAATGTAATGAGTGAGTAACGAAAGTCATACTCTTGGCCATAGTTGGCTCCACTACAAAACAAGAGACTCTAATTAGGCTTAAATCGCTGCCTATCTCAGCGAGCTTGTTTATTACAAGTGCCGTAAGAAACAAGAACAATTTGGAATAATTATTTAATATTTTTCGTTATTATTTCTAAAAGAAAAATAATACTTTGATTATTTATGGGGGAATATAGAACTTGAATAGAATGACGTTGCGCATGTTTTTTACTATGGGGACTGATTTAATCGACAATTTTCATTAGTTACTTTTAAAAAAATCCTGAAATTTTCAAAAGTGTAGCTCATTATTGCTATACAAAGCGGAAACAGAATAAAAAAATATTCACCATATTGGCAATGGAGTTAGAAGTTCTCAGTTATTTTGCAGATGAAAAGTAAATATAAATGTTGTCAATTTTATCTCCAGGTCTTTTCGTAGAGCTGGGTCTAGCAGGATCTCAGGCTGGTAGTTGAAGTAACGTTACGAACCTGGGGTAATTTTTTGGAGAATTTAATTGATGTTCTTTTAATAAATTTCAAAGCAAGTTAAATTTGGCGGTCTTATATAAAGACGATTCTTTCTGATTTACCAGGAATCATTTACAGTCTATCGTTGTTTTTTTTATGAATTTTTAGAAGCTCGCTGAGGTAGTAAGCGATTTAAGCCTAATCAGGGTCTCTTGTTTGAAGTAGTGCCAACTAGGGCGTAAAGTAGGACTTTTTCTACTGACTCATCACATTCACTTGCACAGTCCCTTTTTTACAGGGGGGCACATTCCCACTCCTCACAGATAACACAGAGAAGAACAACCATGCCTAAACTGGGACTCGAACTCGGGACACCTAGATCATGGGGAATCCCTATTCCAGGACGCTTGCATTCACTATCTTCATCAGACATTAATTTTGAAAAACTTGCAACTTCTTCATCTTTTGGGTGGAAGTGGATCAAAATTTGAGAATTATACATCAACATTGATCTTAAAATTGCTTTGTAGAACAGAAGCTTGAGCCTTATTTGACTATATGCAATTAGCCCAGCTATCATCTATCTATTTTAGGAATAAATAATAATTGTTGCTTCCAATAAACTTCGTTTACCTAGAACAAGCTTGCTAAATCTTGTTTTTGTGATTCAAAAATCCTCAAGTCGTTACTGAGTATCGATGTTTTTAGAAGTTTCAATAATATCTTCTTTGTGAGTTAAGAGTATAAGAATATGGTTTCATGCATATATAATATCAAAAATCTGAAAATGTCCTGGGTCAGTATTCGCTTTTTCGTCTTAAGATAAGAAACAGTCTTTGCTATGTTAACATGCTGTTGTTGTTTCTTATGGCACTTGCTATGGGTAAGCTTGCTGAAGTAGTCAGAAATTTAAGACTAATCAGCGTCTCTTGCTTTGTGGTAAGTCCAACTAGGGCCAAGAATGCGACTTTTGCTACTCAGCACATTCGTTTGCACAGCCCCTTTTTACAGGGGGGGGGGTACATTTACACACCTTAAATACAGAGCACAGAAAGAACAACCATGCCAAAATAGAGACTTGAACCTAGGACTACCAGATAACGGGGAAGACGTCCTGAGCTATGCCAACACGCTGGCATGTTGGCATGCTTATATGGATGGTTAGGTCTGGTTTTTGTGAGATCTAATCAACAAAGGAACTATTGTACGTCTGCATAATATCGTATTTTAAGACTGTAATACCGACGTCCTGCATAGGGGTAGCGCATCTTCATTATGATCTGAGCGTACCGGGTTTGAGTCACGGTTCAGATATGGTTGTTCTACTGTGTTCTATCTATGAGTTGTGTGAGTGTGCCTACCCCATGTAAAAATGGCGCTCTGCAAGCGATTGTGATGAGTGAGTAGCAAAAGCCGTACTCTTGTCTATAGTTGGCGCTACTACAAAACAAGACAGGCTGATTAGGCTCCCTGACTACCTCATCGAGCTTGTCCATGGCAAGGGCCATAAGAAACAAAGCAACAGGTCAACATAGCAAAGGCTGTTTCATATCTGAATATGAAAAAGTGAATACTGAACCAGGACATTTTTAGACTTTTGATACTGTATTTGTTTAAAATCATAGAGGTTGTTCTTCCTCTGTTCTATTTGTGAGATGAATGTGCCCCTGCTCTCTGTAAAAAAGGGCTGTGCAAGCTAAGGCGTTAGTAGCTAAGATGTACTCTTGAAATTAGTTGGCCCTACTTGAAACAAGAGACGCACACTCGGCTTAAAATTGCTGTTAGCCTGTCTATAGCAAGAACAAGTATAAGCAACAACAAGAAGACTGTAAGGTTTCACATGAGGTAAATTATTGGTCATGAAGGCCAATGAAAGTCACGCCTACTTCAGGAAGATCATGCAACAGCAATGGGACAGTGGCCATTAGTTGTCCTGATATGACAACCATTCGCCCTTATTCCCTTGGAGTCCCATGATGTTCCTAAGGTAGCGTGACCATCATTGAGCGCAATAGTTGGTTTCTTGTGAACCTACTTCAAATTGTTGACAAGGCATAGTTTTTCTCTTTGTATCAAAGTTTGAAAGCAAGTCTATACAGTGCGAAAAGGCTAAAAAATCGCATCAATAAAAATAGTTCTATTTATATAATGTATGACTCCATTTCACAATCTGAGATCTGACAGCTTTTAAATCAGTATTGTAAAGAAGTAGTAAAACATATAGCCTTTTTTTAAGAGACACATGTTCGAACATTTTTACTTCTGGCCAGCGGTGAGACGATTCTTTCCTTTGTTCCGCATTGTGTTTCTCCCGCTTTGATGCTACCCTCTGAACTTGAAGAGACTCTAGATAATAGACCACACATGCCATTTACGGCCTTTTGAAGAAGGGAACCGTGTCAAAACACCAGATGTAACTATTCTCCTATGGGACCACCCGGACTTGAATAAGTTCCGATAAGGAACAACACATGAGTTTACGGCCCTTTGAAGAAATAAGTACTGAAACCTGCAGATGTGAATATTTCTCTATTGTGAATAGTCTGTTAAGGGCGTGGATGAGTAGAAAATATTCCCACGGTTAACTGCTGACCGTCGAGAATATTTCAGAAGAATTATTGAATTATTATTGGCACCTCCAGCGCTCCAATGCGAATCTGTGAGGCGGAGTTTGACCGAGGTTAAAATGGAAGGTTTTGACAGGAAGAGATGACGAGGGAGCTGATCCAACGAGGAGTCGAACTGATCCGAGATGAGTTGTGAGCTGAGTAGAAAAGGTGGACAGTTGAAGAGATACTACGTGATCTCGAGTTTATTGATTAAAGATCTACTAGAAATAATCCGTAGATCTCTTGAGCTACTGCAGTAGCTGGATAGCTAACAGCCGTTAGTTTTCCTTGCTATAGTCGTGGAACTATAATCCCAGATGTAAATATTTCCCAGCATATTAACCTAGATAAGGACGGATTGTTGTTGTTTTATTATTGTATAAAGCTGTATATAAAACATTTGTGTTTAAATGCTACTAGTTTATTTGATCGACCAGAATCAAGTCATTACAATATAGAGCGAAAGGGATGAAAAATAGCATTGATCAAAATGATTCTATTCATGTAACCTATGATTCAAAACTGCAGTAAACATATTGATGTTATGTTTATAATCCAAATTAGTCTCTTTTCTTTTTGTTCTCTTTATCTCACTAAATCGTTAAACTAGATCTTTAATACCCTTACTCACATAGGTCCAAAGATTTGTGAAATTCTTGTACAGTTTTAGTAGATATTTGTCTATGAATTCAAATATTCTTTTTCATTTACTCGGATGAGTTACAAGTTAATTACATCCAAATACTGACAAACTAGAAATTTTATTTTAATATTCTTCTTATCTTTATCTCGGTATTCTGCTTGTTAATTGAACTGATCCAAAACTTAAACCATATAATCAATAATGTATCCACTAAATTTCGGAGAAAGTGCATAATTTGGTTAGAAAAACCACGATCTGTCTATATAAATCGGATAATGCAAGTCTGTAAAGTTGTTCCGAAAAGTATCGAATATCCAGAGGTATAAGAATTTATTTAATCCTCATTTAATCATAGAAGAAATAATAAAAACACACTGATTTAGAAACAAATCATTAATTAAACAAACAGCAACAAAGAACTGAAATTATTTAATCGATATGAACTTTATTCCAAAATTACAAATTTCTTAATCTGAAAATTCCTTGAAATTCGTCCACATTGTGGACAAAGAGAAAAATATGTTATGCATTGTGTCCCAGCAAGGCTGTGCAGAGTTTATCCAGTCTTTCTGAGAAACCATGTAAATGCTTTGTTTCCAAAATAGTTTCTAATTTTTTCGGCACTGAACGAATACGATTTTGTATTATTCAGAGAATAATATTTGCTTATACTTGAGGCAACATATTTTAAGAGCTCTTTTTCTTTCTCGTATACAAAATATGAAGAATGTATTGTACTAGTGTAGTTCCGAAGTAGGAATTTTGCCAAATCTCCATGTATCAAATCTCTCTGAATCAGAAAAAAAAATATTTACTATTATATCCGTCTGTGAACAAACAATAACGGAACTCTTTGAGCCAGAGGATTAACATTTTACATATGGACTAATGACCCAATTCCAAAAACTTGATCAAATTTTGAACGAAATCCATTTTGAAGAAGGTTATTTGATTCAGTTATTCAAGTAAATGGAACTCGCCAACTATAAAATGTTAAACGCAAGGTAGATAAGATTTGACTATACAAATTTAGCATCTAAAATATCAATATTAAAATATGGAACAAAATTAAGAATTTTGACCATTTTTTTTCCCATATGGAATTTTTGAAAATAATGGAAAAAGAAATCCCTCATTTTCTCGGTAGATGGCTGTAATATAATGGGTTTCTTTTCCCTCAACCTAATATGTACGATTGCAACTCGGATCGATTTCTTAATCCGCAAAAATTCCAAATTTACTTGGAAAATCATCAAGACGTGTAATCTTGATTAATTTAATGTGTCTGCACACGTTATCGAGTTCGTTTTATGGCACAGAAGCAATTTTATGTTGAAGCTGCGTTGAACTCAGGATAAAGATTTAACAAAATCGAAATACTGAATGAAAAAGAAGTTTATCCAAAACTTAAAAAGTGCAGCACTGACGATAACAGTATTAGAAAGTGGGCCTAATGTTTATATACGATTAAAAATTTAATTTTTTTTAACACCGAGTCTTTTGTAAAGCATCGCACCCTAATTAGGATAAGAGTTCTGAAAGAAAAAATAAATAGAAGACGCTGTATGGAAAATCATGAACATTCTACAATTACGTGTAAAAAATTTAGGACTTTGATAATTGAACTAAATGGTGTTGCTTACCCATAAGTGCCGTTGG
>JAOUZG010038134.1:1001259-1014981 GCA_026289955.1 Argiope argentata | reverse complement strand
GTTGGCGGAAGAATCGAGTGCGACACAAGTGCCGTTGGCGGAAGAATGATTTACACGTTCTTGTAGCATGTTCATGATTTTCTATACATCGTCTTCCTTTTCTTTCAGAAAATGGTGTTGGTTCCCATAAATGCTGGTGGGTGAATCTAGTGTGGTCATTCAACCTAGCTAAAATGGCGTCCAGTTTCCTTCTATGTAAAGTTGACCAGAGAACGCATATGTTACGAATTTGTGATGCAAATGAATTATGAATCCATGGTCATCCGTCTTCAAGAAAGCCTATCCGATTCTATTTCGGATATTTTATAGATTCCATTTCTTATATAAGAATCAATTTGTTTCTCTGTGTCATACTATGTTCTATAGCGATTGTTTATTTGTCATACATATGTTCACAATTTAATTTGTCAATCCCCCTTTTTCAGTTGGTAATCTAATTCCCCTTCAAGTTCAACCCATAATCATCATTTGTTTCAGTATTCTTGTCCCCTCTATCCAGTTATAACTTCAGCAAAAAAAATTGAACCGATTCGTGTAAGATTTGACACCGATGGCATTCTCTTGAAATCCCTGAATGCTGCATCGTCTCTTTTTCCCTTTAACAAATTTTCCTTTTTCCCCTCTTTCTCCCATCTTGTGCTCATCCAACTGGTTAGATAACTTACCGTTATAGGCTCAGGATGGCGTTATGCAAGTGATGTCATAACCACAAAGATGACAAAGAATTTACCCATACAAATACGATTTAAACAGCAATAAAAGAAAACACATTTAAAAATATTTTATTCATTCGTTAAAAATAGGTCAAGTCAACACAGAAGCGCTTTTAACAATAAAAAAAAAGAAATTAAGTTAAAAAATTTAAAATCTTCGCCAATGTGTGAACATTCAAACAATGGCCGTCAAAGTGCAATTCTAGTTCTCTTGATGACGCAGCAGCTCTGGCGATCCACGGCCGCAGCAGCAGAATACTCTCCTCAAGAAATTGAGACATCCGGGTTCTCCGGATCTGCATTTCTTTATCAGCCAATACAAGCCAAAGCTAAAGGGCATCTGTAGACAAGAATTTCAGCCATTAAAATAATTTAGGCAATATCACTAAGTAATACACTGAAAAAATGAGAAGCGATTTTACCGAGTGATTTAACAAATCAGAAGATGTAAAGAAAGAATAGTTGGTTATATTAATGTTGGGTTTTAAATTAAGACTAGGGTTATTATGGAATAGACATCGCAAATTTGAACCTTGATCAGATGATGAGGATGACATTAGAGCTGACATCCCCTTTCTAAACTGCCACAACACATTAGAGAGGACGTTTGGCTCCAACTAATTTAGCATGTGCCAGTCCTGTTTACACGATGGTTCTTCGGTGAAATAGAGTTCAACCTCAAATGTGACAGTTCTAAGGCCAAAGACTTATCATCCGACCACTGTGGCATATGAAAATTGAGAAAATCCTTTCTATACTGAAACCTAAAGGCTTTTGTATAGTACGCATTAGTGAGCTATGGAAAATTCCCTTGTTAGTGTACCATAGGAATTCTAACAGGTTTATTGAAAATATGCCTTAGAAATCCTTGGCAATTCTCTAAGCGGCATAATTGGTAACCGAATGCTTCAAGATCAACTTTCTTTGTTTTTAGAAAGAGGACATCTCGGAAAAGCTTCGTTGTATTACAAATTATTTTTCAATATATTCAGCATTCATGCTAAAGCATTTTTTACAACATAAGGTCAGTTTAAGTTTCGGTCTTAAAACAGACTTGGAGAAATACTAGTTTTACGTAGCTAATGGGATACTCAAGAATTCGATTGTGAAGTTTTGGAGCAAGACCAGACTTGGCACCCTAAGATTTTTTATTTATTTGGATCCCTCAGAGGTTCCTCAATGGTCAAAAATTTGAATCTGAAAAACCATTTCATACAGATCAATAGAGTTTCACGAGACTGGAATTCTGACTGATTTAGTTTTGGAAATAATTCTCAACATGAATGGCAGTTACGCTAATACAGTAATAAATTAGCATTCATTTTCATTTTAGTTTATTTTTTCTGATTTTATTCAAAATTTACGTCTTGACTTATTGATATCCTTCAGCGTTCTATGGCATTACATGGAGATTTCTGATAATAACTCTTCTTGTTTTCCAATGGAGATGCGGCGAAAATTTATGTATTTTCAAAAGCTTTTATTTTTGTCCTCCAGGTCGTAGAGGGATCTTTTTCTTCAAATGCAGCATTATTATAGTTTTTATGAAAATAACTAAAATTTCCAATATAATGAGATTAATTGCATAGAGAAGATATTTTTAAAATTTATAATACTCACCACTGAAAGGAATACTGAGCCCATGATAATGTATCCCTGTCCAAAAGTTATCAAAGCTACCGCTACGACGCCTCCGCCTAATAAAAATGCCGTGGCCCATTTTCCTTTTCTGCAGTTAACATCCTCCTGGAAGATAAAGTTCTCATTATATTTAAATACGCTTCGCAGCTGAAATAACTTCGAAACTCGTCTTGTCGACATCGATCACCTTTCAAGGACAATAACATCTTTAAAATAAATATTTCCACAGCATTGGATATGCGGGTGCATTTTGCTAGCATCCAGTTTTATCCCTTATATTTTTATGCAAATAAAATTCGATTAATTTAATATTTCATAAGATTTGGAGAATTCGGTTGGCCTTCTAAAAAGGTCAAGCACACTTGACCGCTTTAACCAGAAGCTACCCACGCCATCCAAGATCTATCAACACTTCCCTAATGAAAACGATCCCAATTCTTTTGTATAATGTATAGCACAAGAAATTGATACAGAATATGCTGCCCCGTAACCCATCAAGATAAAAGCTAGGATAAACGTGATGTTTAGCGTTCCCGTTGCTGCGCCAATGATACCAAGTCGCCAATAAAGATGGCAGACAAAGTAAACACTTCTGTGGAATAGTTTCGGTTACCACTTTCCGTAATATAATTATGATTTTGTACTTATATATATATTTTCAGACTGTCTGCGCCGGTTTGTTGGTTGAAAAGCAAAAGTTAGAATATGCGATGCCTCCAGCATTTGTAGACTGCACAAGGCAGAATTTAACATTAAAAAAACATCCTACGGCTTCGCTAGCAGAGGGAGTGGGTCCTAGAAAAATAACCTTATTGTACCCACACCGAGACTTTACCACCAGACTCCTTTCAATCTGGAAGCCTTATTAATTTCGAAGGCAGACGTTTACTGATTCGAAGTCATTTTTATTTGTATATCACCATGAATAGACGTTCCACGCTATCTATCCCAACAAAATTGTAGCTCATGTCAGTCTTATGACTTAATACAAGGTAAAGCATATTTTTAGATCGATTAAAAAAATTTCAAATCTTACTAAGCAATTTCAAATTCAAAACATTACACATTTCATTAGAAAGTCAAATTTTTAAAATTACCTTAATCTATTTGCATACAATGAAGCGTCTGATGCTAATCGAATTACTGAATTTTTAAATCTAATTAAAAGTAATTTAACCCTCTACACTTGAACGGTTACCATTTAAGACGAAGCATCAGTTAGTCATTTGAGTTATTACTAAATTGCCTAGATATGGTAAAAAGATGTCGATGTATTTTTCAAAAGAATTTAATTTAACACAATTGCATATTTTTCAGAGGAATACACAAATTTGTATTAGGCGAAAAAATAAGCATCGAATTTCTCCTAGTGCAAAGGATTAAAATGTAAAAATTACCGAGAAATTCTTCAATATCTCAAAGTTCCTTATATTACAGGAATGAAGCAATGAACATCTTAGATATGATGGATGTAGCATCTAATTAAAGAGCTAAATTCGTATGTCAAGTGTTAACACTTAAACAAACGACCGTTCCTCACAAGCATTTTTTTGTTTTCAATAAGCGTCACGATTACCGATACCTTATTTCGATAAAACTATATTTGCTTATAAATTTTGAAGAGAGCATAACTAAATTGAAATTGACACACGAGGAAGAATTTCCATTGCATAAAATATATACAGTAAGTTGCATCTGGATGTTTTGTATACAGCGAATTACAAATCCTATAAAGTTTTGGAGCAGAATATACTGATAATGAATAGGAAGAGACAGTTCTTCTGCAGAAATAGAAGTCACACGGTGCAATATCTGGTAATTACAAAATATAGGGTTCAACATTTGTGAATTTCAATAAAATTCTACAGATGGCACTTTAAAAAAGGGGCAAATTCAGCACTAAAGGATGCCTTATTGACTCTAGATAATCACTTTTCATTCACTTGCATCAAGCATCACCTCAAGATGACGAACGTATAATGCTAGAAACTACAATATATACAAGAATGTTATCGAGGGTGTTTAAGCCTTCTAGATAAAGCTTTAAGTATTTTTAAGAGCTGGAGAAATTTATAAATCAATTTATTGCCGTGATCCGTTGCTTTAAATGCTGAAAAAGGTATTCGACAACAATTTTCTTTTCATAACCCTACTTGAAAATAAAATTAAATAATATAATTCATTAAATATCATATGACTACTTACCGAAATTCTCGTTAAATAAGCATTGAATATATTTAGCGCCTCTATTAATAATTAAAGCAATTCGAATCCTGTTAGTTTTTTTTTATAGCATCAAATAAATGGTATTATTCTTAATCTTTTACGTAATAGGGAATGTCCATTAATATTACCGATACCAAAGGGAATAAAAAACGTTTGGAAATATTGTAAGCTACATTATTCTAGAATCAACTTTCACCGTAAGTTCAAAGTACTATGGTAGATAAAGATAGGACAAAAGAAAATAAACTTATTAAAAAAATTAGTTTCCTTACTTTTTTTAAAAACAAAATTTATATGCAACAGAAAGCGTTAAATCGAGCAAAAATATTAGACAAAAAAATCTCTTCAGAGCCACAAGTGAAAAGAAAACTATCGTTAACTTTTGAATATTTCTGATATTATTTAAGGGTGAATATTCTTATTGAAGCAACCCTGGACCATATATAGCCCCATTTATTGACTTTAGCACTGCTAAATCGAGTTTCATGAACCATATAAGTATATAGCATCAAAGAAATGCCAATATTTTGAATTATTTTACATTATACGATTCAGAGTTCTTTTTCATATCGAGCACAGAAATTTTTGGACATCCAGCATTAAATACACCCAAGAGAATGAGCTGTTACAACTATTTGAGAATAAAGGGCAGTAACTTTTCTAGTGCTTTTACTGCAATTTCTACGTTGTTCGATAGAAGGAGAAGAAAAAAAAGTAAAATAATTTTTATTAAGTTGATTAAGTTTGCCGATATTTATTTCCGAATAAAGATGTTGTAAGTACAGGGTGTCCAAAAAGTTCCCGTACTGATTATTTGCGAGTTTATTTTACAAAAAAAAAAAGAAGGTTTAAAAAGAATTTTTTTTAATGCCAATGATAAAAAGAACTTTTAACACAACTAAGGAAAAAATACTGAACTTACATTTATAATAAATGTTCAAAATGTCCACCCCTTTCTTGGAGACAAAGCTGAACTCGTTTGCGCATATTTTTCGAAACGCGTTTTAACATGCTAGGAGTGATTTCTTGTATCCTTTGGGTAATTGCGATTTTCAAATCATCTACTGTTTGAGGATCACCTTCATAAACTTTGTCCTTTAAATATCCCCGCAGAAAAAAGTCCGGGACGGTCAGATCAGGGGATCGAGGTGGCCAAAGATTTTTTGAGATAAGTCGATCGCCGAAAAAAGCTTTAAGCATGTACATGGTTTCATTATTCGTATGGCAAAATTTAATATACTTGAAAAAAAAGCATGGAAAATGATTTTTTTTAAATTTGGAGTACGGGAACTTTTTGGACACCCGTTATTATCTATATGCAATACTTACCAACAAGTAACAATATTACGTTAAGCCTTTTAATGAATATAAAATGGAATCTAGTTCATATCTGGTGCTAGAAATAAATCGCTCATATAGCACAAAGGTTAAGCACGCTTTATAAGTGCTTCGAGAAAAGACACTTCCCAAAAGATAATAAATTCATTTATTGGTAATTGTTACTTCTGAATTCTTCCAATTATGATCGTAATTCTGCACGTCAAATAACAATAAAAGAAAGTAAAAATTGGCAGTAACTCACCTGTGGATCATATTCTTGATAACTTAACTCTCTGTGATATGACAACATAGTAGAATCTAAATCGGTCAAATAAAAAAGTGATATTAATTATAGTGTCAAATTTTTGGCACAGGTTTATATCATAAAACTGCCTGCTGCTCAAACGAATTGAATGGAAACTAATATAAATAACACCCTTATATGAAATCAATTTATTTCCAGTATATTGTTATTGCCATCCATGGCAACGTAATTTGACTTCGCATATTTTTTATATAATTATCTGGGACTCAAATGGCCTAGAGGCTAGTTAACGGGTTACCACTTGTTAGGTAATACTTAAGTAGTATTAACGTCTCGTTTGGGAGTAGCAATAAAGATAAGTCTGGAGATATATTGTGATTTTGAATCTCGATTAGATGACGAGGATGACAACACTTCAAATTCCGTACTAAACCGGGTATCGTACTTATCTGCCTGTTTCGAAGCCAGTACTTGGCCACTAGGCCATCGTGGCTTTCCTTTGTTAGGCGCAGGGAATCTCTCGGGGAATTTTTGGTATTGTTTGTTTATTCCCTTGGGGTTGTTTAGAAATGGTTTCGCGCTCTTTTAACTCTGATTAAAGAATAGTGTTAGTGAACATAAGCATACACATTGATGTTTCAGCGATCATTTTTGATTTTGTTGAAGTTCTGGTGCAAGGGTTGTGCATCTTCCCTGTGATAAGATCATCGTGGGTTCGAATCCCGGTTCGGTCATGGTTGTTCTTATCTGCTCTATTTGTGATATGCTTGAACGTGTCCCCCCTAGAAAAGGGTTTTCAAGCAAATTTGATGCATGAGTAGCCGTTCTGTTTGTGATATCTTTATGAAATGTGTTGTCTACTTCTGTAAGCCCCGTTTTATATTTAGTAGTGCACGGGGGATTTCTAAATATTCAATAAAAATTGCTTTTATGATATCAAGGCATGCTTCAAATAAATATTTATTCTCGTATTTTTAAATAAATTTTTTTTATCAAGTGTTACCATGCAACCTTTCTGAGGCCCTGATTTAGCTACACTCAACTACCAAGAATGCTCTCCTTAAACACTTTCTCGCATATTCTCTAATAAAGGTATACCAGAGATGCTCCTACATAGCTTTGGCATGCAATACTTACGGAGTATTAACTTTGATGTGAATTTAATATTTTTACTTGATCTATTGCGTTATCTTTGGCAAGTTATTTGGTGAATATTCCCCTGCATGCCGTCAACAGTTTCCAAAAATCGACTTTTTTGTTTCAGTCACGTTTTTATCAACTAATTAAGCCGTGATCCTGGCACAGAGATTGCGCTTCTTCCCCCTGATCTCAGCGTCCCGGGTTCGAGTCCCAATTAGGGCATGGTTGCTCTTCTGTGTATTATCTGTGAGGGTGTGAATGTAATCCCCTGTAAAAAGGGGTTGTTCAAGTGAATGTAATGTGAGAGTAACAGAAATTCTACTTTCAGCCCTAGTTGGACTTACCACAAAACAAGAGACGCTGATTAGGCTTAAATAGCTTACTACTTCAGCGAGCTTGTCCATGGGGTATGCCATAAAAAAAAAAAACAAGTCAACATAGCGAAGGCTGTTTCATATTCAAATACGAAATGGATAATACTGAACCAGGACATTTCCAAACTTTTTGGTATTGCATCTGTATGAAGCCACATTCCTTAATGTCTTTACTCACAATGAAGAGATTATTGAAACTTCTACAAATTTCCAATGCTTTTGTTTGATTCACAAAAAGCATTATAAGGGCTATTGTGAGACGGACCTAGTAATTCTGAAACGTCGTTAGATGACGAGGATGATATCTGAGCTAGTATCCATCTTTATTAGTTTCTATACCACACCATTGAGAGGATGTACGCCACCAAGGTACAAGTATTAGGCACAAGACCAGCTTAAATGACGGTGTTTAGAAAGGAATCAGATCTCGAATTTGAAAACATTCCTATTCTGAAGCTGCTATATTATTTTACCCAAGGCATATTGTATCAATTTAGATATCTTCTGTTGTTGTTGTTACTAATGACACTTGCCACGGACAAGCGCGCTAATGGCCATCATCGATTTTAAGTCGAATGAGTGTCTCTTGTTTTTGAAGTAGCGCCAACTAGTGCCAAGAGTACGACTTAGCTACTCAATCATCACATTCGCTTGCACAGCCCCTTTTTACTGGGTGGCACAGTAACACATCTTACAGATAGCACACAGAAGAACAACCATGCCTGAACCAGGATTCCCAGAACACGAGGAAGACGCGCTACCTCTGTGCCAGAAAGCCGGCATAAAAAACACATAATGAAATATTGATTATAAAAAAGATATGGTTAAGGACAGAGAAAGAAAATAAGGGTCAAGGAAAGAATTATGTACCTATTTCGTTTAAGAACTGAGATCTAAAGATTCTTCAGGAGAATTCCACTTAACATCGTTCTCCATTATTATTAGTTGTTAGTTGCAAAAGTCTCAATTAATTTTTGATTAACAAAAATTTTAATTAAAACCATCCCAAAAGGGGTGCCAACTTCTTATGTTTTACTATTATATTAAAATTTGTTAATGCTTAAATACATTTCATTATACTATGTCAAATGATATACCTTGTGAGTAAAATATAAAAAAAATGTTACATATACAAACGCCCATTCTACTTTATTGATGCTGCTGCTGATGATGTCGTGTCCGCTTTTTACCACGGAAGGAGGGGTGCAGTAGCTTCTGAGGATATGGAGTCCTGAGCACCCGAGGGCAGAAGTCTTCTAGCTCATATGAGGATGAAACAGACGCTTGCACAACCCCTATTTACAGGGTACATTCATACATCTCGCAGATAGTACACAGAAGAACAATCATGCCCGAACCGGGACTCGAACCCGGGATGCCTAGATCAAGAGGAAGAAGTGTAACCTCTGAGCCAGGAATTCGACAAATATCTTCTTGTATCTATTGGAATAACTAATATTCGAGTAGTTGGATCGTTAGATTTCCCTGCAATTAATTTTCTAATAATTATTTCCGAAAATTAATTAAATTGCTTTTTGTGACAGTTATGTTTTATTTGGATTTGTTATGTAATATCACGCAAATTTTAACAAAGGAATTGCAACTAAACAATTACTTAGGAAACTTTAAAATTTAATTTAGAGGTTATATTCTATTGGTTGTTTGCGTATCTTTTCTTTGATTTGTGTATGGCATTGTCAAGTGTAGGCTGTTTTAGAGTTAATTTTTACATTTATCCCTACCCCTAAAAATTTCTCATGAACTAGAGATGCAAGCTTACAAATCGTTTTTTAAAACTTCTATATATTTTCGTTAATTTTTCTGTTTTTGTTGTTTTATTAAAGTTTTTAAGGATTTTTTGCCGATTTCTATACATAAACATTTAAATAAATGGAATGTTTTGTTTTAATCGGGAGACAACGATCGGAGAGGAAGATATACAGGTATCTACTGAAAATCGTGAAATGAAAATCACTTACAATGAACACTATTCCTAAATTTCATTCTACTTAAAAGAGTAAAAATTCCCTTTTTATTTCAAGCATCAAGTATTGTGAAATAAGGACGAATGTCTCAGATTAATAAATAATGATGAATGTGCCATTTATGCAGAAGGTGAAAGAACTCACTAACTTCCGTAATTAGAAAAAAATCATTATGTCACTGCATCATGGACACGGCCATGTGTTGTGCTTGTATTCGTTTATGTAATGGGTTATGTTTTTTAAATAAAATATTTTTATTTATGTATTTATGATAAAAGCGAGGGAACAAATAATCATTGTATTACAATATAACTTTATTAATTATAGGTCTGTGATACGAAAACTGTGACACAAATGGCATACAAGATACATCGAGATTTCTGGTAAACGTTAAATCAATACAGGTGTTAATTACCTAAAGTTGTTGGAGAAGCTTCAATATCAGACAAATTGAACTCGCTGAGCATGAAATCGGGCAATGAGCGGTTTTGTGAAACATCCACATTAAAGTCTCCTACTATCATAATTGGTGTAGTAAGATCAGGCTCGTCAATTAATCGGGTGTAATTTTAGGTTTTATTATGACCATTCAATTGTTCTTGAGAAGCCCTTTCCAACCGTATACGATCTCTGTATTTGGTTTTGGCCTTTCGGCGCGTATAGGCCGACATTATATAATTTTGATAATATTTTTTATTCTAACGCCTTATTATACTCAATGTCACTACTTTAAATTAATGTTTTATATACATTCCATAGATTTTAAAGACAGCTGAAGATAAAAACCTAAAGAGCATCGTAGCCTCTCCGAGTCAAAAGTTATACTCGTTGCAAATCTCGATACGCAGCAAAATAATCTCAAAATGGCGGCGCTTCCCCCTCCACCACGCGCGATGCGTCACTGTGTAATGAATTCTTTGATCTTTTAGCTATCCAGTGGTGTAATTTAATTTTGGATGTTGAGGATAGATTCGAAACTACAACGCCAACTACAACGCCGATTTTGTCACCAATAAGTTTTTTTGGATTGCCCCCGTATGGCAGCAAATTTAAAGACGTATTCACGTCGTAAGAATAAGTATTTATTACCCCTCTAAAGAGCACAAAGTTTAAATCAGAACGGATATCGTCAATTTGCATTATACTATGTTAATAAGTTCAATATCCAAGTGAAAAAATTTCCATAAACATTCAAACTACATCAGTGAGAGACACTTTGAAAGATGGCAGAGATTAGTTTTCTTGATACAAAGAAGACTGAATCAGTTTTGATTCGACTGAAAATGACACTGAACACAATGACTACCGATTCAATTTTGGTTTGATTCAAAGTGGCTGGAACACTGCCATCCAACACAAAGACCACTGATTCAGTTTTGATTCGACTCAAAGTGGCCTAAATACAAAATCAACACTCTACAAAAATACCCCAGTTTTAATTTTGAATCGACTCAAAACAGCCTGAATACAAAATAAATGCTTAACACAAAGAAAGGCCCAGATCTTTGACATTGTCATTGTGACACTTTTGGCCTGAATGTACAGAGTGTCCAAAAAGTTCCCGTACTCCAAATTTAAAAAATCATTTTCCATGATTTTTTTCAAGTATATTAAATTTTGCCATACGAGTAATGAAACCATGAACATGCTTGAAGTTTTTTTCGGCGATCGACTTATCTCAAAAAATCTTTGGCCACCTCGATCCCCTGATCTGACCATCCCGGACTTTTTTCTGTGAGGATATTTAAAGGACAAAATTTATGAAGGTGATCCGCAAACAATAGATTATTTGAAAATCGCAATTACCCAAAGGATACAAGAAACCACTCCTAGCATGTTAAAACGCGTTTCTCAAAACATGCGCTAAAGAGTTCAGTTTTTTCTCCAAGAAAGGGATGGACATTCTGAACTTTTATTATAAATGTAAGTTCAGTATTTTTTTCTTAGTTATGTTAAAAGTGCTTTTTATCATTGGCATAAAAATAATTCTTTTTAAACCTATTGTTTTTGCAAAATAAATTCACAAATCCTCAGTACGGGAACTTTTTGGACACCCTGTATATTCATATGTGAAACTGATAGTTTTCAGTTGACTTGATAACCTTAACATTTTGTTGGAACATTTTCAAATATTGTAGAATGCATTCATTTCAGCTATTTAGGATAGTGTGAAATTTACCATAACAAGAATGTAGAAGTATGCACAATGAGTTGTCTGTTATTTGATTTCATTTTTGGAATAACTGAACAACATCTATCCTCCAGTAAAATGGCTCCAAATATAAAATAATTACTCAAATGAAGTGAGATTTATCGATATAATTAAATCCTTGTTCAAAAATGCTAGACCCCGCAGATTCAAGCATGTTATCAAATTCATTCTTTGTTACTTCTATATAGATTACGATATTTTACAAATTCAGATTTAGTTTTTAACTACACTCATGTCCACAAATTATGGATAGTGCAAGTTAAGGAAAAGAAAGAGTCAGAAGCAAAACAAATGTTACTTATTTTGTAAAGCCTATTTATTAAACGAAATGTAAAGGCCAAGAAAGACGCTATATGTTTGATATCCTTATAAAAAATTGTTATTTTTTTGCTGCCTGGTGCAAATTACAAAAAAAAGTATACATGTTTGATATGATGGTTAATGATAAATAGTATGTCTCCCAGACGATGCAGTACATTCCGTACAAGTCCTAAACAGGCTGAGTATCAAATTATCGATTTGATCTTGGGGAACATGACACTACTCTTCAAGCAATGCTCTCCCAAGATCCGGTAGACATGTAGGAGGTGGTTGACGGGCTGCAACTCGTCAACCAAGCATGTCCCATACATGCTCTACTGGATGCAAGTCCGATGAGAATGCTGGCCAATCCATATGGCTGATATCCTGCGATCGAATGCATTCGTTTTCAGAGTTTGTATGGTAAAGGCGGCAGTTATCATCCATAAACACGAATTCTGTGGTCACTATCATCTGGTGGCCTCCTGAAATTTACATATGATTTTTGAAGATGTGTTCAGTCATTTTACGGGTGATATATGTATTTTAGAGTTTGATTTCAGTGTGACTCTGAATTATTCTTAATTTTTGGACACGAGTGTAGTTTAATGTGTTTGACGAGTATACTTATCAGGGTAAAATGTAGCATTTTGCATTATGATGAGTTTTTTCATCAGGTATAACAAATAATGATAATATGCAATTTGAATTACAATTTTAGTAAAACCTCAGACTTACTCTTAAATTTCAAGATGTTTCAAATATTTTGAGATCGAGTCAAAATCAAAGAACAAACAAAAGATTACTTAGCATGCTCAATACCATGCATTGCTCAATACCATTATCTAACAGTAAATTAAAATAATAAATTAATTCTTATTTCTTTTCGTTTATATGGTGTATGTTATTTAGAGTAAACATTATATTAGTTATATGGTGTATGTTATTTAGAGTAAAAAATAAATGCGATTGAAATAAAAAAAGTCATTTCATTACAGCAGGATTTCATATTATACATGCTCTTTGTTAAATAAGCATACTCGTCGTCAGCTCATTTTCGTAACACAATTTAGATGTGCATTTATTGAAGAGGTTGAAACAGTCAAATGGTTAACGAGCATGCATCGAATATATTAGAGAGTATATATCATAAAACCTCGAGAAAGCACAAAAATTAAATTTTTGGTTAGTTAACGTACCAAATTTTCTTCACTGCAACTGTAGTATTATTAAGTTACAATTCCTTTCACATCGAATCAACTAGTAGGAGTTTCTACCGATACCACGAGGTAAAACTAGCAGGAGTTTCTACCGATTTCCCGATGCAAAACTAGCAGGAGTTTTTACCGATTTCGCAAGTTAAAACTAGCAGGCGTTTCTACCGATTTCGCAAGTTAAAACTAGCAGGCGTTTCTACCGATTTCCCGACGTAAAACTAGCTAGAGTTTCTACCGATTTCCCGATGTAAAACTAGCAGGAGTTTCTACCGATTTCCCGATGTAAAACTAGCAAGAGCTTCTACCAATTTCAATAGGTAAAACTAGCA
>JAOUZG010038134.1:990658-1001249 GCA_026289955.1 Argiope argentata | reverse complement strand
CTACCAATTTCAATAGGTAAAACTAGCAAGAGTTTCTACCAATTTCAGAAGGTAAAACTAGAAAGTGTGATCCCTCGAAGTTTTCTCGTATACTCTTCGATAAATGTACATGCATCAGTTGCGTATGGTCGATCACCACTGTACGAAGTAACAGTATCGACAACGTACTTATGTATATATGTTATTGGTCATTTTTGATGTCACTTTTGCGGTTAATGCAAAAGTGACAGATGTTGCATTCCGGATGCCTTTTCCCTATCGATTTAAATTAATTTTTATTACAGAACAATTGTAATAAGAAAATCGCATACTATATCCAATATTTACACCATGTTATTTTTGAGCTATCGCGAACTCTTGCTTGTTAAAGCACAGAGCAAAAGATGGTCAAATCGGATCGATTTAATTCCCAATTTGTTTCGAGTCCGATAATCATCGTTTTATATTTGACAAATTCGACAAATTTTCCGAATGGATTGATTCAATGTTTAAGAGAAAGACAAATTTGGAGTGCACCCATTAACTCAAAGAATTTGAGAATTAAGTTGATAAGAGCACAGTAGGAAATAATTCTAAAGATTTGTTTTTTTGAAATCTGTGGATTCTGAAGCTTAAAGATGTTAAAATCTGAGGTTTGGATTTTTTTTTACGAATAAGCTAAATTAGGCATACGAGATTGTTTTTTCGCGTATTCTGAGAATTCCAAGTCTCTAAGGTATTAAAATGTCGAATTTTGATTTTGCTGGAGTATACATTTTTTTCTATGTATATATATTACTTACACAATAGTTACAAATGATAAGTGTAAGACCCTCTCCTCCCCTCCCAACAAGGACGATAACAAACCAAGAGGCAAAAGGTCACGTGGGACCGAAGGAGGAAGCCACGTGAGGGTCAAGGAAGAGGTGAGGGGACAGCGGAAGGATGAGCGAAGGAGAAGGAGGGTGGTGTGATTCGCCATAATCGAGAAAATAACTTTTTCTTTTCATGCTTTATTTTACTTTAATATGCTGTTAATGTGTAAATAATATATTAATCTAGAACAAGATCGTCTCCATTATTTTCAACACAATCATCACGATTGGCGTAGTCAACGACCGCGATGGAGTTAGATTTAAGATGGCCATTCAGGTCTAGACGTATAACCGGACGTCAACCGTCTAAAAGTGTGGCTGGAACCACACGCGGAAGAGACGGAGGAACTTGACTGTAAGGCTAAGGGAAAATGACCGATTTTGAAGACATACCTTGTGAAAATGGTTATTAATAAATTATGGGTAACTCCTAAAGACAATCCAATTTGTCCAAAGGCTTTATGGCCCGAGACCAGTCAAAAGGGCTCCTTCTCCAATTCAATTCAATCTTGTATTTTGAAGTAAACTTATTAAATGCAAATGCACCTAATTGAATTCTATTTCTATGTTTAACTTGGAATATCAGAATTTAATTTTAGACTTTGATATGTTTTATTTTGTGTTAAACCCTCTATTGGCTTAAAATAAATAAATTTAATGATTTACAGTGAATAGCCCTAAAATAATTTTGAATAAAAATTCTTGTATATTTTCTTTTGATATCATGTATTTTAGTGATGCAAATCGAAGCTTTCGATAAATGTTCTCAATTCAGGATTCATTCTTCGTCGAATCTTTCAAAAGTTAGCCTTTGCAAAACCCGCCAGTTTCCCAAAGCTTTAAGACACAATGGGCTTTTGTATCAAATATTGCAAAATTACCAAACTTATTTGAAATCAAAATATGTTAATGCTGTAAGTGATTTAAAGATTAACGAGCGTCTCTTACTATTTTGAAGTAAAATGATCAAGTTAGCGAGAGAGGATATTAAATGGGTCTCAAAATAACGTCATTAAAATATTATAACAATTTTTATTCCATAAATGATTAAGTCAAGTTAAAATAGTACAGCACAATAAAACAGTAAAGACTTCACTTTAAAAAGTTTCCTCCAATGATAGAGCTAGAAACATTGGTTGTCGTCTGCAAAAATAGTAAACATTATCCATACTTTGCCGAATCGATGGCTCAAGAAGTAACGGTTTCAAACTGAATTCTACAATGGCTATGGAGCCGATGCTGGAGCCATATTCCTCACAGTTGATACCTTTAGAGAAGATGGCATTGACCTAGATTCTAAAGTATCTGCTTCTGTAACCGGATGCAATCGAGATGGCAACGGCGTAGATTCTGAAGTTGGTGATTCTGCAGCCAGATACATTCGAGATGAGGGCAATGACATAGATTCTACAGTTGGTGGTACTACAGCTAGATGCATTCGAGATGGTAACGACCTCGATTCTAAAGTCAACGATTGTGTAGCCCGATGCATTTGAGTTGATGGCAAAGACCTAGATTTTAAAGTTGACGGTCCTGTAGCCAGATTCATTCGAGATGACGGCAGTGACCTAGATTCTGTAGTTGGTAGTCCTGCAGCCAGATGCATATGAGATGACGGCAGTGAACTAGGTTCTATAGTTGGTTCTGCAGCCAGATGCATACGAGATGATGGCCTCGACTTTGATTCGGAAGTTGAAGGTTCTGAAGCTGGATGCTTTCGATATGGCCTCCACGTGGATTCTAAAGTTGATGTTTTTGAACCAGAAGGCGTACGATTTGATAGCAATGAATTCGATTCCGGCAATGATGGCTCTGAAAGCGGATGCTGATAGGTCTCTGGAGGCGGGGTCATCGGCTGGTATTCTAAAGTTGATGGCCCTGGAGACAGATAATGTTGAAAAAGTGGCTCTGGAGTCGATGGCATCGGACTCGATTCTGGAGTCTCTGGTTCAGAAGCTCTGCAGCAGCAACAGATCCTTCTCAAGCAGGCATTAAGTGCTGTGATACAACCACAGCAACTAAAAATCCAATAAAAACCACAGATCGAAGGAATCTGAAAGATAGAGCGTTTAAATATGAAAATAATTCTAGGTCTATCTTTCAAAATAGACTAGAATAACATTTTAGAGTAACCAGAATCGTGGAGTGTTATTAATGAAATGTTTCAGGGGAAGATTTCGATTTGGAAAATTTAAACACCTCTCACCTCTCGTGAACAAGGAATCCCGAATTTTCCTTGTATTTAGAAGAATATAAATTGGGATTCTCAGATGTATTTGTAATGATCGCATATATAATGCATGTCCTTTAAAAGTGACTCATTATTGCTGGTTCACAACCTTAAAACTTTCCCCTTTATGAAAATAATGTGGATGGCCCTGTGGCGTGAGCTGAAAAGACCAATCGGTATAATTGTAGAATGACATGGTAGAATTCCAGGCCTGCAATTCTTGTTGTAACATTCAGCGGAATTTTATAACCAGTTTCATGTGAGAATATAAAACCTCATCTCTTAATTCATAGAAATTTTTGTTATCTAAATTTACAGATAAATACTCGTCTTTTTATGGCCTCAAAACCGGTTCGCCTACTCGACACCTTGCATCTTTTACGACATGGAAGTATCCCAAGTTTAGGAGATGCTCGACATTATGTTGGGCAGCAAGATCACAGTTTTGATTGCAACATTACTTGTATTACCCCCTCCCCCCAAATTAGGTTCATGCAAAAAAGGATGCTGCATGTATGATTCACAGAGGAATGATTGCAATCAAGTTTCACAGATAAGAATCTTCAATCTTTTCATATCAACCGTGCCATTTTCGTCTATTTGACACCTTGCATCTTTTGGTTATTAGACCATGAAGAAATTTGGTGCATCTTAGAAATGTTACTACTCTGGAGTAGTTCACAGAGTTTATATGTTAGTTGGATAATGTTACGTATTGCTCTTGATAGCCCGATGGTGAATGTGACAAAAACTATCGCATCAGAATGATAGCCGTATTCCTCATACTAGTAAAATCTGAAAAAGGAGAATTATTGAAATCTATGAAGAATAAGTTACAGAATTGGGAATATGCAAAAGTTGGGGCTGCAATGTTTTATATTAAATCAAGCGCAGTCTCTAAAGTGATAGCTTAGCGATATTTTTTATACAGGGTGCTCAAGGTTATAAACTATCTGTGACATGGGTTTTGGTAACCATTGGTACAAATCTAATTTTCTGCAATCATATTAGATTGCATTGAATAATGCATTATTTTGATAACTATGCATTGATTAATGCATTATTAACTTAATGCCTTATTCTGATTGCAACTTTTCTTATATTAGAACTAGTTTCCATGGGGGAAAAACACACGCTTCCAGCTAGTTTCAGGGGGGATAAAAACGCTTCTAGCTAATTTCATGGGAGACAACGCACACATGTTTCCATTTAATTTCATGCAAGAAAACATTCTTCACATCTTATATGGCCGAAAGAAGGAATTTCTGTAATTTCACATATAAAAATCTTAATAATCTCATCAGCAACAATGGAGTTGCTTTCGTCTACCTGATTCTTTGCATCTTTTGGTTATTAGATCACGAATTAGACTTATTTAAATTAACATAACAGACTATGCTTTAGGCAGTTCGATAGCGATTCGGAAAACTGTCGTATCCGATTCAAGTTGAATTTGCTGTTTTAAGGCACAAAGGTCATTTTTTACCATTTCATTGAGTTTAAAATATTTACATTAGTTTATATTAATATCAAAATGTGGAATGCTTACAAAACCCTAATGTCTAAAAGCTTAAATTGATGTTGATTATAAAAATCAATATTTTTAAAATCTCAAAATGCCAACATTTGGCGTCTTGGGAAGCATTTAGCCTAACTCAGGGTGAGATCTGGAAACATGCAAAACTCTGGGTAGAATATCGTGGTCAAACCACAATGTGTGAAACAGGCATAAGACTATTGCATATTGAGCAAAATGGTACTGGGTCCTCCTCAACAAATATTGGTGGGGGAATTCATTGTACTTAATCCTCAACCTAGTCAAAATTCTGTCCAGCTTATTGCTGTGTAAAATGTGCCATGTCTGAAAGACAGTATTGGTCAACATATTCATAAAAAATTACGGAAACCATTGGAACTTAATGTGGAAGGAATTATGGCGTTGTATTGTCACATATACTCTAACAAAAAAAATCGACGCACCAAGAAGAAATCATCCGATTACTTTGAAATTTCCTATGCATGAGTGTTTTGGCCAGGTATACAAATGATCAAATTTTGGTGTCCAATGAATGAATAATTTGATTTCCAGCGCGTATCCTGCAGATGTATATTAGGAGCAGTTCTTGAAAGGCTGTTAAAACTTCCGGTTTGATTGCAATTCAGATTACCTTTCAACAACTTAAAAAATGTCTCGCCGCATGGTTCGTGCTCATTACGAGCAACTGTCGGAGTTTCAGAGAGGTCGTATCATTGGATTGAAAGAGGTCGGTTGGAAAAATCGGAGAATCGCTCGTCATTTGAGACGAAGCGATGCGGTGATTCGAAGATGCCGGCAAGGATGGATGGAAAATGGCAGAGTTGAGTGTTAGGATGGTAGCTGTCGACCTAAGGCCACAACAGATCGTGAGGGCAGAGTAATTGTCCTATCTGATGTCACAGCGTCTTCATCTCTATCAACGATCAGATATTCAACCCAAACACAGTGACCACCATGATCATTCACAGACAATTGAGAAGGCGAAATTTGCTCGCGCCGATCATTACGCCACCTGCTACTCACGCCTGCACACTGCCGAGCCAGATTACAGTGGTGCATGCCTCGATCAGGTTGGAATGATGCCGATTAGAGACGTATAGTCTTTAGCGATGAATTCCGCTTCTAACTGTGTCCTGACGATCATCGAAGACGTGTTTGGAGACACCAAGGCTGGAGTAGGGATCCTGCTTTTCACTATTGCGCTCCACACTCAATAAGGCATTATGGTCTGGGGTGCCATTTCCTTTGATAGCCAGACCCCTTTGGTCGTCATTAAAAGGTACAGTTACTGCAAAGGAGTACGCTGATGACATCCTAAGACCTCTTTTTCTACCGTTCCTTTTGCATTACCCTCGGATGGTTTTCTAGCAGGATAATGCCACACCACATACGGCAAATGTTGTCATGAACTGTCTGCAAGCTTGTCAAACACTTCCTTGGCCTGCCAGATCGTCAGATCCCCTCCTATCGAGCACGTCTGAGATATGATAGGAAAGCGATAGCATCTGCCATGCAATGTTGATGACCTCGTTCGACAATTTGTGCGAATTTGGCAGGAAATGCCTCAGCAGACTATCCGGAAGCTTTATTTACACCACGCCGTGTGGCAGCTTGTATCCAGGTTAGAGATGGGTCAACATCGTATTGAACTGGTTACGGTAACTCTCTGAAATAAATTATTCAATTGTTCAGAGATTTTACTCGTTTACTATTCTGTACATTGTCTTCCTATCCACTAATTTTCGCCTCAATCAAACACCTTCTTGGTGCGTCGATTTTTTTTGTTATAGAGTGTACGAAAATTATAATGTTTTAAAATACATCTAGATGTTCTGTTACCCAAATTTCGTATTACTATTCAGACACCCTCCCCCTTTTTTCAGGTGGGAAAGTAATTTAGACAATACTGTACACATTGAAAAATAATAATTTACATACCAAGAATAGCAAAATGGTGCCGCTTGTGGTATATCCGCATCCATAAAGTGTCAAACCAATCAGAATGATAAACACGCATATAAGAATACACACTGAAGTAAAAAGAGATAATTCCTGAAAAAAAAATTGCGTTTTTAAAAATAAAGTTTAAATTTAGAATATACTTACATTTATGAGATCGGTTTTCATATATAACTAAACACTTCAATAAAAATTCAATGATCCTATATTTTATTTCTTTCCATATTTTAGAATAATTTACAAAATTTTATATACAGGGTGTCCCAGCAAGACCAGATAAACTCTGAACATCCAAATTTGCTGTTTGGAATACGTAAAAATGCCCAAAGAACTATACCTCTACGACCTATAGTTTGAGAAAAATTCGAGAGAATATATGACGTCATATTCGGTTTAGGAAAACTTTTCAGCCACTGGATTAGGCGTCGGGGTCCTGTTTCATGGCCACCATGATTTCCAGATCTGGCATCTTAACATTTCTTTCTATGGGACTAATCAAAGGAATTGGTTTATCGAGGCGCAGTTACTTCAGAAATGGAATTGTTCCATTTGTGTCCCCAGTGTGTTTACTTTTGTGGACACTACGATGCTAAAACGTGTATAACCAACCATTGTACGACGCGCGCATGCATATCACCATATGCGTGGGGGACATTTAGAACATCTTCCTCATAAGCACTCATAATTTTAAATAGGAAGACGTTCGAAATTTCTCACACACGCACATAGAAAATTAACATAAGTTTCAATTTTCAAATCAGAATAAAAGAACTTTTCCTCAAATCCTCCTTTAATGTTTTAATTAAATGGAATATAACTAATAGTGAGAAATATAAGGAGCAAAGGATATTTAAGTTTTGATGTAAAAGCTTTGATTATTCCGAGGAAACTATTTTACTGGAAATAGCAATGAAACAGAAACAGGGGATATAATGCGAGATAGAATGAAGATTATATTACAAACCTCGATTTCAGAAAATTGAGTTTTTGTTATCCTCAAGGTTAACAAAAACACAGAATTAAGATTATAACTTCACATGTTAGCCGATTTACTTTTCAGTACATTGTTATTTTTTGTTGTTATTAGTGGCACCTGCCATGGACATGTGCTTTGACGGCCGTCATCGATTTTAAGCCGAATGAGCCTCTCTTGTTTTTGAAATAGTGTCAAGAGTACGACTTAGCTACACACTTATCACAATCACTTGCAAAGCCCCTTTTTACAAGGGGACACATTCACTAGAATCACCGATAGTATAAAGAACAACCATGCCAAAACAGGGAATTAAACTTGGGATGCTCAGAATACGAGAAAGACGTGCTACCTTTGTGCCAGGACACCAGCATACATTGATATAAAGGCTATAGATGACTTATACTGTTAACGTAGTTTGTTGAGGGATATTACGTTTCAAAAATTTAACCTCACGGTACGAAGCCTCCAAATGAACACGGTAGTGTTGAGGATGTGAATATCATAATACAGACAGCAGAACGCATAACTTTTCTACTTTTTCAACGCCAGATGTGAACAATTATAGTAAGTTACATCAAATGAATAAGAGTATTTAGTGTAAATGCAATTACTTGAAAATTTTTTATTTCTCGTGAAATGTTCAAGTGACAACTTCTCATAATTATAGTCTTAAGATATGAAATAAAACTTGGACCATTTTGAAATGAAATTCGTAATTTTGAATCGCTTTCAGATGACGAGGACGACACCTGAATTGGCACTCCCACCTTTTATCTTCGGCATTGCACCAGATCGATTTAACACGTACAAAACACGTTTACGAGATGGGTTATTGTTGAAATCGGGTTTCGAATACGAAACACTCAGACTTCGAGACTGTACCTTACCATTAGGTCACCGAGACTCTTTAGTTTAAAAATTAGGAGATGAGACTGAACCAAATAGTCACTATCACACCTATAAGATCTTATTATGACTGCATTTTTTTGTAATTATGAAGCATGTGTACACAGGCTACGATTGAGCTTCAACTATTGGCAGAAATCTTTAATTTTGTGTAATCATAGCAATCGTGATCGTTTTAAATGTTTTAGAATAAAATAATAACATTAAGATAAAATATTTTTCATTCTATATATTTAGATCATACATTCTATATATTTAGATTACACATTTTATGTATAAAGCATTATTGAATATACATTGAATCCTGTATCATACATAATACCAGAAATAAGTGAAATGATTGTGAGAAGAGAAGTTATAAATTTAAGGAATACGTTCGAGATTAATTTTTTCTGAAAGACATTCTAAAATGGTTAAATTCTTGAATATTTTCATAAAAATTAAAATATTTATAACAATTTAAGCGGAAATTTATAAAATGAAAAAGAGTTCTTTTTTCGATAAAAAGATGCACAGCAGAAATATTGTAGTTTGGAGGTCAATTTAATATTAGTTTAGAGGTTAATGTCGTATCTTAGACTAAATTGATTACAATATCAATTTAGAGGACATTTATTTATTTATTAAATTAACTGCTTAAAATTTTCTATATGGTTTAAGAACTATATTATCTAGTTCCTGAACTAAAAGATAAACCATATTTTTATCCATTCTTTAAATACCATGATTCACCTGAAAATTAAAATGAAATTTTCAGTTTATTTTTTTGAAGTAAAATCTCTAAAAGACACTTTTAACTGAACAAATTATTTATTCCCCATTTCATAAAATTGATAACATATTGAAAATTTTTACCAAATTTAAACAAAATAGTGTGCATAATTTATATTTTATTTATGATGGTTTTCCGCAAAAAGATCGTTGAGATTCATGTACGAGAAACCGTATCTAAAAAGTTACATTAACCCTTTGCAGTCCGAAAAATTAGATGCAAAATTATTCACCTAATACAGAAATTTGTATATTGCTATGAAAAGTAAATATATATAATTCTTTTAAGTCAATTTTCTTTGAAAAATTAATCTACATATTTTAACCATTATGTAGGCATTTTTAACAATTAAATTTGAAAAATAAATAAATAAAACGTCAAAATGATGCACAGTTTTGAATGTCGAGTCACACTCGACATCAGACCGGAAAGGATATATATAAATGCAAATATAGAAATCAATGTTCTATATTTGAATTTATATATGTTTTATTGTTATAAGAAACTAAATTCTATGGCTTTATAATGAAACCTGCTCAAACATTAACTTTAAAAAATCATACTTTTTAAAAACTTTTCAATGTAGTTACCCACTTTAAAAATATTAACACTTTGACTGCCAAGCCAAAATTGCAAATGTTCTATACGGGGCCAATTTTCGTTGCTTAATTTGTATTTTTTTCTACATAAAACTACATATAAAACCAATCATTTTCTATCTGACTCATTTTGAAACACATGGGGAGATTTTCATCCTGGCTAAAAAAAATAATAATAGCCAAAGTACGCCACGAAAGTTAGTGTGAATTCTTCAATGAGAGATCAGATGGGTGATTATGCCATAACACTAAGAAAAGGTGTTAAATGGTACAGAAAACTAGGATTAGAATTGTTAGGAGTTGCAATAGTTAAAGCATGTCTTGCATATCGACATATAACAAACTCAAAAATAAAAATTCGTAAGTTTAGGGAGAGCTTGGTTATTCAGCTGAATAGTATGGATATAGATCCGATTTTGATGCCCAAAAAATTAATAACGCACCACTTGATTGATAGGGCCTATGAAAGTGGTAAAAAGTTGCGACGTAAATATCATGAACACTATATCAACATTTCTAAGACAGAGGGCCGTGAACTGGCTAGAAAAAAAGCAAAGCTAACTCCCACATACTATGACAATTCTCCTGACCTGCCTAAATTGTGTCGTAATTGCTTCAATGCCAAACACTGAATGTAACTTTATTTCAAAATAAAGGAAATAACGTACTGTATTTACATATTTTTTATTTTCACAAACTGTAAATATGCCGATTTATTTTCACAAACTGTAAATATGCCTATTTATTTTCACAAACTG
>JAOUZG010038134.1:977486-987841 GCA_026289955.1 Argiope argentata | reverse complement strand
TCAGAGTTTGGAAAAATGACCACCACGTTTTGTTAATTCATTGCAAAGCCGCCGGCTTTCTAATTGCTGATCATAAATTGTGAATGAAATAGCTCTTGATAAGTTATTGTGTTCACTTGGTTCAACTATTAGACCATGGACATTTCATACTGGTGATTACTAGTAAGAACCAGACTCAAAAGTCGAAATTTTTTTCTCTATACTATAATGAAAGACTTGATCTTTGCTCAATCTTTGAAATTAAGTAGTTGCTGCACAATTAATTACTACAATTAAGTAGGAACTTAACAGCACATGGAAAAACGACCATCATGTGCTGTTAAGTTCCAAAGAATACGTTTCTAAGCCATCAGCTTACTAACTGCTGGTCATAAATTGGGACTGAATTAGCCCTTTATTTCTAATTTTTAATTACTAGCATGAAATGCCCATAGTCTAATATTTGCATCCCGTGAACAGAGTAATAACCAAAGTACTAATTCAGTCGCAATTTATGACTAGCATTTAGTAACTTCAACTGACTTTTGATGATGATGTCGTCGGGTCCGCTTTTTACCATGGAAAGAGGGGTGCAGTAGCTTCTGAGGTATGGACCCCTGAGCACTCGAGGGCAGAAGTCTGACTTCTAGCTCATATGGGGATGAAACACACACGCACACACTTGCACAGCTTTGAGGAACTTTTTTGAGGGACTTTCACACATCTCACAGATAGAACACAGAACAACCATACCCGAACCGGGACTCGAACATGGGACTCACAGAACAGGAGGAAGACGTGCTAACTCTGTGCCAGAAAGCCGGCAACTGATTTTTAATCACCAGTATAAAATATTCATTATCTAATTGTTAAACCACGTGAACACAATACCTACTAGACTCAAAAGTCAAAAAATCGGCTTCTGTATCATAATGAAAGACTTGGTTTGTGCTAAGTTATCGCAATTAAGTAGCATTAGATGAGATGAGTGTTTAGAAAAATGGTCCCCACGTGCTGTTAAACCCACGTGCTGTTAAGAACTCGTTGCTAAATCGACAGCTTACTAACTAATTGGTCATAAATTAAGACTGAATCAGCACTTTGTTAATCATTCTGTTCACGTGGTGCAACAATTAGACCATGGACATCTCATGTTGGGGATTTTTAGTTAGAACAAAACTCAATAGTCGAATAATCGGCTTCTTTTCCATGATAAAAGCAAGGGTTTTTGCCACTATTTGCGGTTAAACCACAGTATCTACTACTGAGGTGGCCTGGTGGTAAGGTAAAACCTGAAACTTTAAGATTTCAGACCAGATTCCACCGAAAAACCATCGCAAAAGGGGGTCTGTTGTCCGTTTGTCCGTCAGGGTCAAATGTACTCCAGCTGGTGTGGTGTGGTATGGAGAAGGGGTACCAGTTTGTCATCTGACCACGGTTCAAAATTACGAGATCTTTTCCAAAATACCCCTAGTGTTGCTTTTCAGTGGGACGATACTATAATTTAACTAAATTAAACTTGATAGGTCATAATGAAGGTATTTCTATATAAAAGTGTTAAAAAGATTATATAATTAACGCTGACATTGAATCCTTATGTAGATGGGTATCAATTTCTTGTTTTTTGCCAGGTTGTCACAGAAGATTAATTCATATTTTGTGACAATAAAGGATTTTCTTCATTGGTTGTTGCATTGCATAATATATATTGCTTCATTAGACCTGAAAAGTTTGAACCTTGTCAGACCCTTTGAGTATTAAAAACATTTTTTTTTGTTTTTAGTCTTATCTGACAATTTTTCTATTTTAAAATTTCTATAAATAAAGAAAAAAAAAGAATAGGTAAAACGGGAATCAATAGTAAGTGATTCCTAATGTACTCTTCAAAGTTTCAAAATTCACTCTTTGCGTATTTTTAAATGACAACTAATTGACGCTTGGAAGTCTCAAGATTCATTCACTGTGCACTATTAAGTGACGACTAATTTACTCTTCAATGTCTCAAAATTCATTCACTGTGCATTATTAAGAGACGACTAATTTACTTTCCAAAGTCTCAAAATTCATTCACTGTGCATTATTAAGAGACGACTAATTTATTTTTCAATGTCTCAAAATTCATTCACTGTGTATTATTAAGTGATGACTAATTTACTCTCCAATGCATCAAAATTCACACACTATCTATTTTTCAGTGACGTCTAATTTACTCTTCCAAGACGAAAAATTCACTCATTCCGTATCAATAAGTAACGAACAATTTCGAAAATTAAGAATTTTAAATGAACTAATTTGAAGTTTCAAAATTGCCTCTCTACAAAATTCCCTCTTGCTAGATGACAACTAATTTAGAGTATTCGAAGTCTTAAAATCCACTGTCTACATATTATTAAGTTATGACTAATTTACTCGTCGAAGTCTCAAAATTCAATCACTGTATATTATTCAGTGACGAACTAATGTAATCTTGAATATCTCAGAATTCACTCGCTGTGTATTATTCGGTGACGAACTAATTTACTCTTCGTAGTCTAAAAATTCACTCACTGCATACAATTAAGTAATGGTTTAAAATACAAACACTAAAATTTTATCTTTGAAAAAATTTAGACCCTTGAATGTTGTGGTGACTTTACAGACATTTTTACAATTGAGGGCTCAGACACTTGGGTATCTATAGCTCTCAAACACCAGCAAGAATGGCCTCCCCTAATAATTTTATTATACATATGTACTGCATTTGTGTATTATTAAGTGCATGTGACAGGTCTGGGGGGGTCTATGAGAGCCCCCCCCCCTTTTTTTGTCTTTGGCGTGTTTTTTGTGATTGCTTGCTCTGATACAGCTATTACAGAATAATCAAATACGTATTTTAGATGATTTTTTTTTGAATTTTGAAAACAAAATTAGACATAGAAGTAGAACTGTAGTTCATAAAACTGGATACCAAAATTCATAGGTCCAACTTTTTGCGTTCTTGAGTTGTAGCGTTTACATATTGTGATTGCAGACTTATAGAACATCAACCAATTGACGGATGATTTGGCTCCACATTTTAGACGGTAAATTTTTGCATTAAATTTTATCCATCTAGATCTCTTTGTTTGTAGTTAAAATATTATATTTTCTGGTAGCCAACAGGACAATCTTTCCCTGTATTTGTTTAGTTGAAAATTTGATAGAAATCTTCATATTAGTCTATATACCAAATTTAATTCGGCTAGTTTAGACAGAGATAATTTCAAAAATGTAGTTTTTCGACTTATCGTTACCTGAAATGGAAAGTTTCGTAAAAATTTCAGCTTCGAATTTTTCGTCTATAGCAATATTTTCTTTTTATACGAGAAAATATCTAGTTTTGTCTTGTTTTCTTAATTTTCTTTTTCTTACAGTTCTTATTTTCCACTGCGTATTTAAAACTTTGTTTTTGTTTTCATGTTTTTCTAATTAGAGATTAAATGTTAATATGTTTTAATAAATATGAAACTAATAATAAAAGAAATATTTGGGTAAAATCTGTATATAGTATAAAATGAAGTTTCCTGAAACGTCTGTTTGTTATAAAAATAAAAAAAAATCGAGAAATAGTTAACCGATATTGGAGATATGTATACCATTTTGCAACAAAAATGTTCTATAAAGTGGTATATTATGCATACCCTTTTGTAGAGCATAGGGGAAGGTTTGCACATTAAAATAATATCAAAATAAAAAGGGGAACTTTATAATTGCAAATTGAACTTTATCGCATGCGCGAAAACGTCAAACTGCGCATGTTCAAATAGTAAGAGCTGTGGTATTCACATGCGTTACATTTCTTTGTTTACGCTTAATTTTAAATAGCTGTTCAAATCTCATTATATCGAAAAGAAGGAAATCTAACTTCGAAATGATCACCTGCGTTTTGTCTGCGGACATATACTTTCAGCTTTCTAAATATTTCTGATTATGTGCTATAAAAATTTTTTGTTGCCATTTTTTTATAGTTTCTAAATACATTTTTATGTTTGGTGTTGCATAACCTACACATGTCATATCGGGCGGAGGCTACACTCAAGTATAAAGCTAATTTTTCTTCTTGGATGCTATTCCACAGGCAACGCCGTACGGGTATTGCTATTAAACTGATACAATTAACATTTTTAAGGTAATATATCTAAGCAATAGCGTTTAAAAAAATACGGATTATGATCAAAAATTTCAATATATAGTTAAATTAAAGAATTTTATTGAGAGGGCTTTAAAAAATTGACTAAATACATTAGATAGAGAGATAGTCCTGTTGAGCCCTTTAAATTGAAATCAGCTTCTCGAATTACAAAGGAAAAGTAACACGTAATTTTAAGTAACGTTTAGACGTAAACATGAAACATGACTAAGCTGAATTTATTGAGATATATAACAACTCTTATGCCGGAAAAAGTAAGAAATTGGTAATCATAATACAAAAATTGGCCGGCCAAAAATTTCAATTAGAAAAGTTTACGTTATACCATGATACAAACATAGGAAAAAGTCCCTTCTAGTTATATTAAGGATTGACAAATACATCGACGATAAAAATTATGAACTCTCCGTGCCATTAAAATGGTTTACTTTATAATTGAAAAATGTATATATTTGTAATATACTGAAAAATGTAGTCTAAAGACCTTTTGTTATAGTTAAATTAATATAGTTAATAGTTAATTAATTTGGAGACATAGTTAAATTAATTTGGAGACATTGTGATCACTCCAGAAAGTAAATTTTTTCCGGGATGGCCTGGTTGGTAGAGCGTTGGACTCGTACTCCTTGGGCTACGGGTTCGAAGCTCAACGGCCAAAAGATTCCCCGAGTGTATGGTGGCAGGCGCTCGTTAAATCTGTTCGTGATCGTAAAGTCCTCCATATCGAGAGTAATATCACTGGGGGTACTAGGCCAGGGGTGATCGTTCCCTATTCCAGGTCTAAATGACGATCTGAAATGAATGAATATAGTCCGCCCCCTGAAAGAGGGTTGTGACGTGTGTGTAGCTAAGTCGTACTCTTGGTCCAAGACGGCGCTACTCGTAAAACAAAGAGATGCATTTCTTAGGCTTAAAATCTGCTGATCATATCAGCGGGGGCTTGTCCACGGTAAGTGCCATTAGTCACTACAACACAACAACAACAACATTTTTGAGTTTTAGTGCAACTCTATTTAATGTCACGAAAATGTTTAATTATATTAACGTTCTATTGTAAAGAAACACTAGAGCTATTTTGGGATGAACCTCGTAATTTTGGATCATGGTCAGATGACGATGACGACACTTGAGCTGGCATCCCCCTCTCCACACCAGTGGGAGGACGTTTGGCCATGTGAGATTTAACTTGCAACAGACCCCCTTCCACGACGTTTCTTTCATGGAATCGGATTCCGCACTTGAAACCCTACGGCTCACGAGCCGAGGCCTTACCACCAGGCCACTACGGCGCTGCGAAAAGGCGTATAACTCTAAACGCAAATATCACCGCAAGTTTTTTCAGATAACTCCATAAAACTTTTTCCTGTTATTTTATTATAGGTCAACATTTATTTTTCTCCCGGTACTTTTTAAATGATCACCTTTTTTTCTTTTAAATGATTTTTTTTAATTTTCTTATTTCGTCAACAGAAAAGCTGTCAGCTGTCAAAAATTCAGGTTAGTTATTTTACTGTTCGTACATGTTACTTTTCTGATTATACAAAACCACGTTTTGAATTTAAAGGGTTTAAAATAATTTTATGGACCCCTCTTTCTATTATAATCAGAAATTAATCTTAATCTTATAAGTATGCAAATAATAAATAGTTATTTAACTAGCTAAAGAAAATGAGAAGCTCTCTTTACATAAAAATTCTTGATGTGCTTCCTTAATTTTAAAAGTTTTTTTAAAACCTTTTTTTGAAAAACTTTAGAGAATATATTTTTTCCCATGAATTTTCGGAGTTGAAAGGTTTGTTGCAAAAAGGAGGGATCTGCAATTATTTTCTCTCTTTCTCTCTCTCTCTCTCTCTCTCACACACACACACACCGTAAAAACCATTTGAAAATTCTAAATTATGCAAAGATTTTACTTTGAATAAATCTTTTTAAATTTTATAGTATTTTCACTCGTATATATATACATACACACTGAAGGGACAAAAGTCATGGGATGACTGCTAATATCGTGTAGGTCCTCCTTTTACCCGGTGAAGTGCAACAACTCGACGTGTCATGGAGTCCACAAGTCGTTGGAAGTCCTCTGCAGGAATATTGAGCCATGCTGTCTGTATAGATGTCCATAATTGTGAAAGTGTGGATGGTGCAGGAGTTTGGACACGAACGTACCTTTCGATGATGTCCCATAAATGCTCGATGGGCATCATATCGGGCGTTCTAGGTGGCCAGATCATGAGCTGGAATTGTCCGGAATGTTCTTCAAACCAATCGCGAACAGTTCTGGCCCGGTGACATGGCGCATTGTCATCCATAAAAATCCCATCGTTGTGTGGGGACGTGAAGTCCATGAATGGCTGCAAGTGATCTGCAAGCAGCTGAACATAACCATTTCCAGTCAATGATTGGTTCAGTTGCACCAGAGGACCGAGTCCATGCCATGTAAAAACAGCCCACACCATTATGCAGCCACCACCAGCTTGAACAGCGTCTTGCTGATAGTTTGGGTCCATGGCTTCGTGGGGTCTGGGCCACGCTCGAACTCTACCATCAGCTCGTAACAACTGAAATCGTGACTCATCTGACCACGCCACGGTTTTTCACTGGTCTAGGGACCAGTCTATATGCTCACGAGCCCAGGAGAGTCGCTGCAGGTGATGTCGTGCTGTCAGTAAAGGCACTCGAGTCGGTCTTCTGCTGTCATAGCCCAAGGAAGACTAATTTCGCCGCACAGTCCTATCGGACCCGTCTCTTATACGTCCCACATTGATTCATGCAGTTATTTGACGAAGTGTTGCGTGTCTATTAACATTGACCATTCTACACAGACGTCGGCGGTCTCGGTCGTTAAGTGCAGGCCCACTGCGCTGTCCATGATGGGATGTGATGCCTGAAATTTCATACTCTCGGCACACTCTTGATACTGTGGATCTCGGAATGTTGAATTCACTAACGATATCCGCAATGGAATGACCCATGCGTCTAGCTCCAACTAACATTCCCCGTTCAAAGTCTGTTAATTCTCGTCATGCCGCCATAAATCATGAAAAACCTGTTCACATAAATAACTTGAACAGAAATGAAAGCTCTGGAAAACGAACTGCGCATTTATACTTTTTCGCTGTGATACTACTGCCATCTGTATATTTGCATATTGCTATCCCATGACTTTTGTCACTTCAGTGTATAATTATATCTATCTATCTATATTAGTATTTTCACTCAAAAACATTTTCCAGATACCAAGCGCGTGTTGGAGTTTCCTCTTTCTTGTAACCAAACAGATGAACTGTCTTATACTGTGAAAAATATTTCACTCTAAATGTTCAATTTACTATATTTTATATTTTATCAGCTTACTTCAAATATTATATATAGAGATACATCCGTACAACTGCATTTAAAAACAAAACAAAAATTGTTTCCTATTAATATCACCAGGGATTAAAATGCTTCTGTAATCGAATTTCCCCAATCCGTTCAATAGAAATTCAGATGTGCTCTGATTGGTCTAGAAAATTCTCTGCCCGCCTTCTAGGAGCTGTAAAAGGCTGGCAGACAAGCTGAAGACGATTATATTCGATTTTGATGGTGCGTGGTGAATTTAATTGATACAGAAACGATCTGGAGTAGAAGACAAGTAACGAGTCTTCGAGAGACGACGGAGTGCCAGCGTTGTGTGTAGTTTTAGCAAGTGCTGAACTGCTGTTTGCCGTGTCCTGTTGTGTACTATAGAATCAGCGACGCACAGTACGTGGAGTAGCCAGTGTGTGGTAGTGAGTCGGCAGCTAAAGTGACAAGACAGTCATGACTTCAGCCGTTTGGAGAGATCGTAGAGTGAAGATCCGAGGAATCCCTCTCCAGCTGGATTTTGTCTGTGCTTTGAGAGCTGTGGTTGTTTACAACTTGGGGCTACTATCTGCTGTAGTTTGCTGTCCTGTGTTCGTCTCTGCAGTACATATTTGTCGTCTGTATATTCGTCGTCTTTGTGTTACTGTCTTCGTGTGCAAATAAATGTCATTGTTGCTTTATTTAGGGTTGTTTTAACAACATGCATTGTACTCACCTACTAAACACGAGCCATAGTGAAAATTTGTAACAATATTCTTACTGTCTTGTTACAGAGTAGTCCAATACCCTTTGCTTAATATTTCCTACATTAATTTGGGATTTTTATTAGGTAAAAACTGTAATTTTCGTTATAAAATGCATTTGTTACAATAAGAAATAATGTAAGGAGTTTCCAAGAAGGAACCTCAGCGAACTTTAAGAGTATTCCTTGTATAACTTCAGTAACAAACTTTTCAATCGTCTTCTCTATGACACCAGTATACTCACACCGAAAAAAACTTACTCTCCTTGTACGTTTTTAAATGTTTCTGAAGGCACCATCGATAGGAAAAAATGGCCGTAGCGCCAAGAACTGCCACTATATTGTAACAAACTAATGAGACAAATAGCCTCATTGCTTGAGTAACGCGATAACTAACGATTTGTCTTACATTTCCGGCACCAAACGAGCAATTTATTTTACCTCATGTTAGTACAAGCAACTCCAAATTCCCTAGGTTGAAGCTACACTCTTTTTGTAGCAACGCCTTCAATTATTATTAAGTGCAGAAGATGTATGACTAATCAGAAGTGTAGTTTCAATTATTTTCATGACGCGAGAACATGTTTTGGTTTTAGGCTTTTTAAACCTCAAAATGCATAGGCAACAATAGGCGATTTATTGCTTTAGAGGTCCACTTTTAGGGTTATTAGAAAATAACACAGATTGTCAATTTGGCGATTTATCTCTAATAATCCTTTAGAAATAGAAATTTGTAATTCAAGAATGTAAGCCAATGGCAACTTTGTTACATTTTTTGTAAGATGTTTTTATCCTGCGAGAACATGATGTATTGGTTTGAGGTTTTTGAAGCCACAAAATGAAATAGCAGAAAATTGCCGATTCATCGCTTTATGGGCAAAAAATTTCCGCCTTTAGTGTTATTAGCAACTTGTAAATAGGGTCGTCACATTTGCCTACTAATCAACAAAAAGTTACAACTTGGCATGAGTGTCTGCTATGTACCCAATTCTCGATGTATCGACGTATGCGTTTTCTGATAATCACAAAATTGTTTCAAATTTATTTAAATTGATAAATGACTTAATTGAGAATATTATATTAAGGCCTTGAAACTAGTCCTTAATATAATATTCTCAGTCGATAACGTGAAATTCGGCATACAAATTTTATAAAATTAAAAATCTATTTGATAAAATTAAATATTTTTAAATCCCTTTTCTGTAGTTTATTTTTATTTCATCATTGAAGGAATTATTTCTTTTAATAGGAAATTGAAGTGTATAGGAAAATATCGAAATTTTAAACTCGATATTTCTGGTGTGCCTAAAATTATCTCTACGAAATCTACCGTCACACCACATTTCGGAATTCTCAAAATTATGGACAGTAGTCCAGTATTAAATTTATCGATAATTTGACAATTATATTTAAAAGTGCAATAATTAAAAAAGTGTGTTCTTATGAGCAAGTGATAAAAAGCGATCCAACAAGAAATTAAAAGTCAAAAAGTTATATAGCTTACTAATTACAAATGAAAGATAGATGAACTGTTTTACTCTATGTTAGCTCACAATCTTTACATTATTAATCGTCTAAAATTAATATTTTTTATAGGTTCATAATGAAGACTTATAATAATAACAACAACTGGTGTATTTTCTCAAAAATTTTTATAAATTTGAAATACCAGTTGTGGATTTCAAACTAGATAGACTATATATTTATATTTTTATCTTAAATTAACGATATTTTGTTACGTTTTGGAGAGAGATCTGGATCAATACTTCTTTTCAAAAGCAAGTTCCTTTTATTTGTATGAATTATATTTTGCAAAACTTTGAGTCAATGCTGTTTAAAAAACCCATATTGTAAAACTTATTTAAGAAGGAAGCAATTTAATTTCATTTAAAAACTTGTAGTATTTTATTCATCATAAGTCCTTATCAGTTTAAAAAAAAATAGAAGGATTAAAAGAGTTGGCATCTAAAATTGAAAGATTCGTCCGTTGATTGATATTCTCGAATCGTTAATTAAATTGGAGAATTTTTAAACATTCCCGGATGATTTAGGGTTCAGACTGCTGCAGAGAGGCAGGCTCCGATTCAGACTGCTGCAGAGAGGCAGGCTCCGATTCAG
>JAOUZG010038134.1:943520-956592 GCA_026289955.1 Argiope argentata | reverse complement strand
CACTCCATTCTGCTCAATCGTCACTCCATTCTGCTCAATCGTCACTCAGTTTTGCTTAATCGTCACTCAGTTTTGCTTAAATGTTACTCAATTTTGTTTAATAGTTCCAACGATACGAAGGAAGCTTCTTAAATGCCTAAGAATGCCATCAGTTTTGGCGAAACAAAGCTTACTTCATTGCACACATTTTATGATTACTTCATAATACTTTAAATAGAAATATACAAATTTTAGGGATGGATGTTTTAAGCTAAATTAATAGTTATGTATATACATACTGCAAGAATGAGTAGAGAACCAGAAATAGTATATCCCCAAGCAACTGCAACCATCCCTGAAAAAATGGTAACTATGGACAAACAGTATACTAGAACAAATGTTAATGATAGATGTTGGGAATCCTGAAAAAAAACAACACATTTTTAATTTTAAGACATGAACTTTTTTGTGAAACATAAAAATTACAAACACATTTTTTAGGAAATTTAAATGAAATTGATTTGTATAATAAATATGTAGAAACTGTAAAATTAAATTTAATAGGTTTTCAGTTACTTTAACCCCTTAACCGGTTTGCCCGTACTCCATACATGCATCGATTTATCGAATTTTGATAGTTGTAAACAAAAAATAAATCATTCATAACAATTATAATTCAATAGTAAAATGACTACGGATTCATAGATAAGCCAAGTAATCCATGGATTTCAATTCGAATCAAAATAAGAAAATATTCCCAAAATAAAAGTTGTCATCTTATTAAGGTAAGGAAAATAAACCAGTTAAGGGGTTAAAAACTCAGCAATTTTTTAAAATCAAAAGTTAAAAGAGAATTATATAACGATAATAATTTTAAAAAAAGTTTTTTTATCTTAACGCAATGCATAATTAATATATTTCTGTGCATAAAACAAATGATCGGAAATAAGCGGGAAAAAAATTAAGTTCTATTTTTTTTTTAAATTTTACTACATTAATAAATATTTTGAACATAATTATTTATTATATGTTTATACTATATTAATCTATACTATAAATATTTCGACAGCCTGGCATAGACGTAACGCTTCTTCCCCGTCATCTAGGCGACCCGAGTTCAAGTCCCGGTTCGGGCATCGTTGTTAGTTCTTCCGTGTTCTATCTGAAAGATGTGTGAATGCGCCCCCCATGTAAAAAGGAGTTGTGCTAGTGGATGAGATGATTGAGTAGCAAAAGTCGTACTCTGGACCCTAGGTGGCGCTGCTACAAAACAAGAGACGCTGTTTGGCTTAAATCGCTGACTACCTCAGCAAGCGTGCCCATGGCAAGTTCCATAAACCACAACAATTATACAAACATAGAACGCTATATTATAAGTTTTTATTACATTAAACTTTAAAATAAATCCATAATTGAAAATTTAATAATTCAAATTAAAGCGTATAGAGTAAAATTTTACTCTATTACATTAATATATTTCCAAAATCATATAGCAAAGAAAGGTTAAAGTGGTCATTAGTGTGCCCCCGAGTTTGCCGCCAATATGGCAACCCAACCCAACGCTCTTGTAGTAACCCTAATGATGTTTTGTTTACTTCTTCCTACAATGGTTGAGTTGTACATGAGCTTCAACTCATTATAATAAATTTGCTATAAATAAAATTTCTTATTAAATCCATTCTTTTTGCGTCTTTATCTCAATTATTTATTATTTACTGTTCATGTTATCCGCACAGTCCTTATGTTCAGTGTGCTGGCGAATCTACTAGTTTCCCGCTCCCGTGGCTAACTAAGCCGCAGGATGTTTTTTTTTAAGTTAAAAAATTCTGCCAGGTGCCTTCAATATTTGAAGGCACCGAGTCTGAAAAAGAAAAAAAAAGAATGCTTATCGGCAAAAAAATCATAATTATATTGCGAAAAATAGTAACCTTAACTATCTCATAGAAGACTTTGTTTACTTTATCCGCCATCTTTATTGGCGACTTGGCATCCTTGGCGTGGCAAGGGGCACACTAAACGTTACTTTTACCCGAAGAAAAACAATTTCAGTAAATTGCATTTAAAAATTTTAACTCAAACGTGAAATCTACTTATTTTAGATTAAAGAGTTCTCCGTATTTTTAAGTTAAAATCTTTTTAATTTTCTTTATAACTAGTTGTGATTTGTTTATTATATAATTTTACAATATTTATTTAGGATTGGCAAAGTTCTGATACAAGAATGTACTCTTTCTGAGTTTCCGATACGTTCCTAAGCATTAGTGGATCAGCTGATATTTTTAAATGTTTTAACATATACATACTTCAAAAAATTTGGATTTTATATATAACAATATGTAAAACTATCTAATCAGAAGGTTCCCCCAAAACTCTCTCACATAATCTACAATCAAAAGCTTATCCCATTTAAACACAAAAAATTATATACCTAGAAGAAGATTATTCTCCTCATATTCTTGGTTTTAATTTTTTTCTTATAATTTATTAATTATATTTTGATTGAAATGTTTTTAAATAGTCTCATGAATATCATTTCTTTTTATTTTGAGAGCCTCATCCGCTTTTAGAATGATCCCCCCTTTTTTTTAAAGACGAATAATTCAAAATTCCAAAGGAAAATTTAAAAATAGATAAACATGCAAAATATTGCGTAACAAATAAAGTACACATTTAAGAATATGGAAATATCATGATTATTTTAATGCATGAAGGTTAGTGTGAAGCTCTATGATACTTTGAAATTTCTTATGAATTTCATAATACCAATAAAACCTTCCTTTTCCTCATTTTTTGTGATATAAAACTGAAGATTTCTTAGCAATAAGTCAGAAACTAAAGAGCTTTCTTTAAAATTTTCATTGCTGATTAAATGTTAAATAAAATATTGGTAAAGGTTACGTTTAGTGTGCCCCTTGCCGCGCCAAGGATGCCAAGTTGCCAATAAAGATGGCGGGCAAAGTAAACAAACACTTCTATGGGTTAGTTACGGCTACGACTTTTGGCAATATAATTATGATTTTTTTTTACCGATAAACATTGTCTTTTTTTTCAGACCCGGTGCCTTCAACAGTTGCCGGAGGCATCTGGGCAGAATTTTTTAACTTAAAAAAACATCCTACGGCTTCGCTAGCCACGGGAGCGGGAAACTAGTAGCTTCGCTAGCACATTGAACATAAGAAATGCACAGATAACATGAACAGTAAATAATAAATGATTGAGAAAATAATCCAAAAAGAATGGATTTAATAGGAAATTTTAAAGAACGAGAAATGTGAATAATTCTATTGCAGACGGTTTTTAAAGAAAGACAGCAGACGACTTCGTAAAGAAATAAATCAGACGATTTTGTGAAATCGCATACTGACAATTAAAATGAGTAAAGGAATAAATATTTTATATTCGCATTAAAAATCTGATTGAAACTTCTTATTAACTATACAAAAAATCTTAATTATAATACAGATCAAAAATAAAATGCTTAATTGATATTATTTTATTATTTTTAATTTAATTTAACAGTTTTCATAAAAGTTGAAGCTCATGTACGACTCAACCATTGCAGGAAGAAGTAAACAAAACATCATTAGGGTTACTATAAGAGCTTTCTGTTAGGTTGCCATATTGGCGACAAACTCGGGGGCACACTAATGACCATTTTAACCAAAATATTTTTCAGTATTAATGAAATAAATCAACATCTTAAGACCTTGAAATGTAATCGATATTCTTCAAAAGTTGATCGAATTACTTAAAAATTTCATTTAAAAATTTGCTTTAAATCTGTTTTTTAACTTTTATTTTCGTTAAAATGAAAATTTCATCGATGCATTTTAATTTTTAAAAAATTATTCTCGTTTCATTTCGGTTTCTAAGGATTTTTTTTTCAATGCATATTTCGGTTTTCAAGGAAAATGTTTTTTCGATGCATATTTCGGTTTACAAAGAATGTTTTTTCGATGCATATTTCGGTTTACAAAGAATGTTTTTTCGATGCATATTTCGGTTTACAAAGAATGTTTTTTTCGATGCATTTCATTTTTTTTTAAAAATGTTTTTTCGTTGCATTTCTGCTTACAAAGAAAATGTTTTTTCGATGCATTTCTGTTTACAAAGAAAATGTTTTTTCGATACATTTCTGTTTACAAAGAAAATATTTTTTCGATGCATTTAATTTTCCAAGAAAATATTTTTTCGATGCATTTAATTTTCCAAGAAAAATGTTTTCCCAATCCATTTCAGTTTCGAAAGAAAATATTTCCAATAAATTTCATTTTCAAAAAACATTTTTCTTAAAATTTCACTTACAACCGAAACTTTTCCAGTCATATTTCATTTGCTAATGAAAAGTTCTCCGTAAAGTTTGTTTTTCTCATAAAAATTTTCCTGATATATTTTTTCAGCATACTAACTTATATTGTGTTAAATACCTCCTCAGATCATTACTTTCTTCTTATATATATATATATATATATATAGAACTCACTCTTACATAAAGTGCTATTGCCAATAAAGTTGAAAATTTGTTACCATAGCCAATACTTAAATTTAGTTAATAAAAAATGCGCAATGAGAGTTTTTAAGGTTAGAAATATACATTGACTGTTATTAGTAAATCATATGAAAAAAATCTTCCGCCAGAAAAAAAGAAAGCTAGTTTTGATTCAATGATTATCTCATAACATTACAAATAAAAGATATTGTTCTAAATCAAATACTGGTACTGGATCAAATACAAGATATTGTACTAAATCAAATACTGGTACTGGATCAAATACAAGATATTGTACTAAATCAAATAGTGGTACTGGATCAAATACAAGATATTGTACTAAATCAAATAGTGGTACTGGATCAAATACAAGATATTGTACTTAATTAAATAGTGGTACTGGATCAAATACAAGATATTGTACTAAATCAAATACTGGTACTGGATCAAATACAAGATATTGTACTAAATCAAATACTGGTACTGGATCAAATACAAGATATTGTATTTAATACTTACCGTTTCATCATCAATTGGTTCATAATCCGACCGTCGGATTAATGAAGTTCTTCTGAACGCTCTAGGGGTGTTAAAAATAATCACTTGCATCATGTTACCGTTAAAACTAAGTTATTTCCCAAATCTAAGACTGTTCAATTAATGCTAAAAGATAAAGCAGTGTTCTGTTCAACTATTGTACGTAATAGAAGGTCTTGACTACCTCAGCAAAATCATTTGATCAAGGTGGGATTAAAAAGCGTTCAGATGAGGCCTATTATTGCTAGCAATGGAAGGCTATACCTATTTCAAGAGCATTACATGACCTCAATGGGCCAATGGTTGTCTCATCTAGACAGTTATTTTCCATTGTTCCATTTCGATCACATGATTTTTCTGAAGAAAGGTGGGTTCACACGAGGCCAGCTATTGCGCGCAATAGAAGATCACGCCTACTTCCGGAAAAATTCCGTGGCCACAATGGAAGAATGGCAAATGTTTGTCATTATCTCAATGATGTTGTCTCAACTGCTCAGATGATGTCAATACAGAGACAACATACAGGGGCAACGATTGCGCGCAATAATTTGCCTCGTGCGAACCCACCTTTATGTCAAACAATTGTCCCGAACGAATGCTACTTAATATCACGTTTACACTCGGCCAGTTATAAGACGGCAAATAAGCAGCGAATAAGTACAAAGGGACTGATTAATGTTTACCATAATCTCAAAAGGTAGATTCAGATATTCCATGCTGGCTATAAAATGCCGTTTCGGCGTCCCTCAATAATATTTTTACTGCGTATCATATTTATTGTTGTTACTAATGGCATTTTTCATGGACAAGCCCGCTGATGCATCAGCAGATTTAAACCGAAATAAGCCAGCTTTCTGGCACAGAGGTAACGCGTCTTCCCCGTGTTCTTGAAGTTCCGGGTTCGAGTCTCGGTTCAGACATGGTTGTTCTTCTGTGTGCCATCTGTGAGATGTGTGACTGTGACCTCCTGTAAAAAGGGGCTGTGCAAGTGACTGTGTGAGTGTGTAGCTAAGTCGTAATCTTGGCCCTAGTTGGCGCAACTTGAAACAAGAGACGCTCCTTTCGGCTTAAAATATCCTGATATAATCAGCGGGGGCTTGTCCATGGCAAGTGCCATAAGTAACAACAACAACAAACCAAAATATTTGTTCTAGTTTCAAGTAGCACCAACTAGAGCCAAGAGTACGACTTAACCACACACCCATCGTATTCGCTTTCACAGCAACTTTTCACAGGGGGGCGGGGAATATTCACAAGCTTCACAGATAGAACACAGAAGAACTAACATGCCCTGATTGGGGTGGGAACTCTTAGTTTACAGATCAAGAGGAAGACGTGCTATCTTTGTGCTAAGATGCTGGCGGTGTATCGTATTAAAATGATGGATATTTATATAAGAAAACAGGATAAAATTTTAGGAACATGACGACATACCTACATTAAAAAAACTATAGAAAAGAAATGATAACTAAAATGAAAAAAAAAGGAACTCAATCTCGCATCAGAAAGAGTAAAAAAATGTTGGAAATAGTCTGATAAGTCGTAAACTTTTACCCGCCAAATTCTACAGACGCATGCGAGGTAAGAAAAAAATCAGTACAGCGGCATATAATTGTCTTGTCGGGACTATTAGTTGCCATCGATCGAATAGCATTTTTTAGCTTTTCTGCGCATGCGTTGCCTTCTTGCCGCCAGATAGTTGTAGCTGTGTCTGCCGCCTGGGTTTAACTATTTAAACCGAGCATAAAGCAACTTTCAGACTAGGCCAGCTATTGTGCGCAATAAAAGCTCACATCTTAAGGTGGGTTCACACGAGACAAATAATTGAGCGCAGTCATTGTCCCTGTGTTGTTGTCTCTTTATTGTCCTCGTCTGAGCAGTTGAGACAACATCGTTGGGACAATAGCAAACGTTTATAACCTTTTGGCATCCCCCCATTGTGGTCACTGGATTTTTCCAGAAGTAAGCGGGATCTTCTATTGAGCGCAATAGTTGGCCTCGTTTGAATCCACAGAAAAAATTACATGATTTTTCTTCAGAAAAATCATGTAATTGAAATGGAACAATGGAAAATAATTGTCTAGATAAGACAACCAATGGCCCATTGAGGTCATGTAATGCTCTTGAAATAGACATGGTCTTCCATTGCTAACAATAATTGGCTTCATCTGAACACTTCTTAAGAAATGATGGAAATGCATTGCACTACATACGAACCCATTTGAAAGTCCACCATTTTACTTATCTTGAAACGAAACGAAATTGATTTAGTTCTCAATAAATGTTGACAAAAATATACAACAAATTTATTCTTGAAGTTGGTTGAAACTTTTTATTTATAGCATTCACATTGGAATGGGCCACACAGACATATCCCTTTAAAGAACTTGAAAATTTGGTTAAAATCTCCAAAAATTCCAAATATAGTTATCTTCGGAATAAAAATTTTTAAAATGTGAAGAATCATTCAAGTCGAAATTTTTGAGGGGTTACACCATTTTTTTGCATTCTTCGTTTACATGAAAATAAAGTTTAAAGCTTCGGTTTCTTCACTGAGGTAAAGACATAATGTGTTTCCTAATTCATGTAATAAAATATCGGCTTTCTGGCTTATGGGTACCAGATTCTAGTCCCAGTTCGGGCATGGTTCTACTGTATTCTATCTGTGTGAATGTGTCCTCCCTGTAAAAAGGGGTTGTGAAAGCGAATGTGACGCATTAAGTAATTATGTTGTACTCTTGGTCCTATTGAAAAACAAAAGACGCTCAATTGGTTTAAAATGTGTCCTATCACAGCCGTCACAGTACACTTGTCCATGGCAAGTGCCATTAGTAGCAAAAAAAAATAATTAAAATAGTACTATAAGACAAATACATGTTGCTACTTCCCACATGGCCTTTTAAGTTAGGTTCAGTTGGATTTATGTCTTGTTTCGAATCAGTTATGGAGTTATTTTGGTAAAACTCCTCTTGCTGAAATTTTGTTGTTAATTGGGCACTTGCCTATGGACAAGCTCCCTGCTGATACAGCAGCAAATTTAAGTTGAAAGGAGCGTCTCTTGTTTTTGAGGTAGCGCCAACCAGGGCCAAGAGTACGACTTAGCTACCCAATCACCACATTTGCTCGCACAGCCCCTTTCTGCAAGGGGCACAGGCACACATATCACATCTAGCATTCAAAAGAACAAGCATACCCAAACCGAGACTCGCACCCGGAATTCCCAGAACACGAGAAAGACGCTCTGTGCTAGAGAGCCGGCTTGCTGAAATGATGACTCATATACTAAAACTCAGTTCAAAACTTCAAACCACTTCAGAAAAATCAAATTTGCCCCTCAGTTTCCATCTGGTTAGAGATAACAGGAAATCGATCCTAACCCTATTGAAAATTCCAATTTTATTTTTACTGGATTGCATCTGACGTTATAAGTGCATTTGAAACTTCAGAATCCCACTATCTTATGATTCTAACTCAGAATAATTTAATTTTACGAAGAATCACTAATATTAACCGGTTGCTGTGTCCTAGGTAGACGACGTGGTCTGTTAACAGCAAAAAGCTTACAATACTGATAATCATCGGTTTCAAGCATCCAGGTATATCTCGTTCGAGTAAATAAAGATAAACACAGTTTTAACACATTGGATTCCATATGAATCACTTGTGATTCATACAGATGATCGACATTAGATGACGTCTTATCAATGGCAATCAAGAGAATATCGGTGGCTTGGTGGTATGGCCTCACACTCGGGCCTGAAAACAATAAATTAACTTACTTTGAAACTTCAAACTGCATAATTACCTTTTTTATTCATTGATTTCTCCTATATAAATGATATCTTAAGGTTAATATGTATCTATTTGTGGCGCTAGCTAGCCAGATAACATCTACGATACTGAAGTCGACTTTTGGTGTAGTAGCTATGTTACTCGACTACCGACCCTACCGTCGCAGGTTCGTACTGTGACCTTCACTCGCAACATTGATGACCTTGCAAGCGTAATTTCTGATCTGCCGTGGCGCCATCTACGGGCAAAACAAAGCCGTCGCTAATTCGATGCACCAGCAAACTCACACGCTCGCCATACGCTTGGCGCTTTCAAAATCGTTCGTCTCTCGTCCGTCTCACTGGTTTGGGAGTACTATGGCGCTAGCCTTATAAGCCAGATAACATCTACGATACTGAAGTTGACTTTTGGTGTAGTGGCTATGTTACTTGGCTACCGGCCCTACCGTCGCAGGTGTGTATAGCGACCTTCAATCGTGACATATTAATATGTATTTGTATGTATTCCTCCAAGTGGCCTAATGATATGATCTTGCATTAGGATTTACAGGTTCGAGACCCGATTCTACTGCAGAAAATTTGTACAAGCTTGTCTTGTGCACGTTCAATTCATCGGTGTGGAATGTTCTACCATTAACATGGTGCAGAAACTCAGAAAGAGGGTGCCAGTCCAGGAGTCATCCATGGCAAGAAATTATGAGGTTTTGTAAAAATTTCTAGTGTTACTTTAAAACAAAATCTTTATATAACCAAACGAAGCCTAATAAAATATATCAAAAATGTCATCGAATATATAGATCGTTAGAATCAGTCATAACTGAGCAAACATGCTGAATTAAAAGTTTTAAAGATTATTTCGGTATTCCTTAAGTATTAAAAAAATCCTTAAAAATGCCTTTGCTTAAGTCAAATAAAGCATATACGAAGATTCACATAGTATAAAACTTATTACCAAGCCACATATAGTTTATTTTGTTATTGTTGTTGTTGCTACTTATGGCACTTGCCATGGACAAGCCTCCTGCTGATACAGTAACAGATTTAAGCCGAAAGCATCGTATATTGTGTTTGAAGTAGCGCCATCTAGGGTCAAGAAAACGACTTAGCCACACACTCACCACATTTGCTTGCATGGCCCCTTTTACCGGGGGGCACAATCACACATGTCACAGACAGCACACAGAAAAACAATCATGCCTGAACTTGGACTCGAACCCGGGACTCCCAGATCACAAAGAAAGACGTGCAACCTTTGTGCCAGAGAGTCGGATTGGTTTAGCTTACTTTTAGTCACGGTCAGATTTAGAAAAGTCATATTGACTATTTAAGCACGTGCCTAATAAATTTGAATCTTGGGGATATAATGAGGTTGTGGCAATTTCCTGTGATGGTGGAGATGTATTTTTGAACTTTTTCAAGGAGAAATTAAACAATGCGCCTTATTACTTTTTACCATCTTCCAGCTTTTCGAAGGTAATAAAGTTGAAATTTGTAACATTAGGGCTATTTTAGCGAACTTATAACTAACGCCAGGGAACTTATAATTTTGAATCATGGTCAGATGACGAGGATGACACCTAGGCAGGCACCCTCTCTCAAAATTTCCACAAATCAGCGGGAGGTTGTTTGGCCTCGACAGATTTGACGCACAACAGACTCGCTTACATGACGGTTCTTCGGTAGGATCGGGTGTCGAACCAGAAGCCTTCTGGATCTGAAGCCGAGACCTTACACCTGGCTATCGTGATTTCGTTCGAAGTTGATAAATAGCTATCCTTTTATAGCATTCGTCATTGAAGCGTGTGTTGACTTCTTCAACAGAGCAATGGAATATAAAAGTACTAGAAAAACTATTGTCGGCTTTCTGGCACAAAGGTAGAGCGTCTTCCTCGTGCTCTGGGAGTCCCAGGTTCGACTCCCGGTTCGGGCATGGTTGTTCTTCTGTGAGCCCTCTGTGAGATGTGTGACTGTGCCCCCCGGTATAAAAGGACTGTACAAGCAAATGTGTGGTGAGTTTGTAGCTAAGTTGTACTCTTGGCCCTCGATGCCGGTACTTCAACAAACAAGAGACGATCCTTTCGGCTTAAAATCTGCTGCTGTTTCATCGGGGGGTTTGTCCATGGCAAGTGCCATAAGTAACAGAAAAACTATTTTTAGCTTTTTAAATATTAGAACTATTTGAATCCGTGCATTTTAATACCCATTAATCATCTGATTCTCTACCATTTTCAGCCACTGGTGCATTGTTCAAGTTTAGTTATTTATTAATTGAAAATTTATTTATGAGAAGATTAAAACAATGCATTGTCATTGAGAGTATGGAATTGTGCTGAACTTCAAACGAATAAAAATTACAAAATTTCACCTTTGTAAACAAATAAATTGTAATTGTTATTATTCTTCATGAAAATGTATACAAATTAAAAACAAGTAATGTAAAAACCATGCTTTAAAAACCAATTCCTTCTTTGGGCAAGAGGAAAAATTTAGGAAGTTAGGACCATTTTTATGTTAGTTACTTTTTATTAAATAGTTACAATTGTTGTTCTCGTGCTCCACTTTACAATGGAAGGAAGTGTGCAGTAGCTTCTGAGGTGAGCACCCGAAAAACGATGACCTTTGACTCAGTACCCCTCGTGGTATAATTCTCGGCTTGGAGAACTTAATGACCAGGTTCGAATTCGCAGAACAAGGCATGCGAATCAACGCCCTACCAACAAGGTTATCCCAACCTAACAACTACTATAAAGAACTATTATAAAAGCGAGAAAGTTAGTTTTCTATTAATAAAAAAATAATGAATCAATATTTGAAAAATAAACACTGTATTAACATCAAATGTCATCCACTACAAGTCTTAAAAAATTTACTTGAACTTGATTGGATGAATATAAAGTATTTTATTAACGATTGAAATTTCGAACCAGATTATATATATAAGCAGACTGGAATTGAAATGGCATTCATATTACAAAAAAAGACTTATTGAAATAATGATTCAAGATTTCCTGTATGATATTCATTGAAATTGAAATTTATTGTATTTTTCTGTGACTTAAGTTTAAAAAATTCTTTTCCAGTTTAGTTATATTACTGTCCCTCTTTAAGGCAGTTCTAGGGCTATTTTGGGACAGACTTTGCAATTTTGGACAACTGAACTGTCATTCCCCTTCCTCAAAACTTCCAAATCACCCCAGCAGCAGGAGACAGTTTTCTCGAAATTGATAATCTAGTTGAAAGTTTGTTTTTATCATCCTAATGAAAGCATAATTTCAAATACTTTTTTGCTTACAGGTGTTCAGTCTAAATATATTTATGTAAATATGGATTGGAATTTGGAATAATGTTTTCACAATTTAACTACAAAACCTATAAAAAAGGAAAAATAGACCAATATTTCTAGAAATTCACTTCAAAAAGTTATTACTATATGAAACTGCTAAATAAAATGCCAATCAATGCAGAGCTTGGCGAATACACGAAAAATTTGTAACATTTTTTTTCTTCTCACAGCATAAAATTAAAAGATTATAAATACATTAAATGCTCAACCTCAAGCTCCTTTTATACTCATTATACGACTAGTCTAGTGTTTAATTTAAATATAGGGAGGTAAATAAGAAATAATTTTTGATAATTATTTCTTTTATCACTAATTCAGAAATATTATCTACATTACCATTTGAGGTCAAATCATAAGATGTTTCATTAAGATTTATCTATATCAAATTTATCTATTTAAAATTGGTTTGATTTTCAAGAATAAATACTAATTTCTCAGTTTTTTTTAATGCAAATGGAACGAAGTGGATATTTGTGTAAAGAAAATAAACATCGGAAATTGTAAATTAATTTCATTAAAATATTTATTCGTCAAAAAATCAAGTTGATAAAATATATATTTCAATAAAACTTGTCTAAAAATGAAAGTTGTCTTCGATGATAGGCATTCAAGAAATGTTTGTCATTTGGAAAGCATCTTACACACCAGAAATGTCAGCTGAACGATCTGCTAATGATATATCTTCGGTCTGAGGCTCCAGATTCCACTGCTCCGATGCCGGCGATACTTCAGTCTAAGGCTCCTTCACCGGCTCCGGTTCATGCATTCCTTCAGTCTCAAGCTCTTTCTTCAACGGCTCCGGTGTTCCTTCAGCCTCCAGCTCTTTTGCCAACGTTTCAGCTTCAGGTGCTCCTTCAGCCTCCAGCTCTTTTATCAACGTTTCAGCTTCAGGTGTTCCTTCAGCCTCCAGCTCTTTCTTCCCCGGCTCAGGTT
>JAOUZG010038134.1:906721-935864 GCA_026289955.1 Argiope argentata | reverse complement strand
ACTTGCCCGGTCAAATAGCCACCGTTATTAACACTTGCCCGGTCAAAAAGCCACCGTTATTAACACTTGCCCGGTCAAAAAGCCACCGTTATTAACACTTGCCCAATCAAAAAGCAAACGTTATTAACACTTGCCCGGTCAAAAAGTCTCTATTATCAAATTCTAAGGGCAATACTTTGGTATAATTAAACAATTCAATTACATTAAAAATTGGTATCTAGCTTTATTTTCTACTAATTTTTTAAATCATTTTTTAATGTCTGAATTTCCTATCACTTGTTCGGTCAAAAAGGTTTGGTTCCTTTGAAAATATGATATATTTGAAAGAGGAGAAACAAGAATTCAAATATTTTTGAAGATATAATATAAAAAGAGGGATCAGGCGCATGAAACATACTACCAAGCTATTAACATATTTCTGGAAGAAATGGGAAACTCATTCTCGGAGGTGAACTCATCCATTCCTTTTCAAAGTTAAATTTTGATTTATAATCAGAAATCTATGGTATGCTTGCATTACAGACTTAAATTGTTAGTCATTTGGACCATCTGTCGCAATGAAATCAAAAATGGACTTGTCAATGATCAAATGTTCAAAATCCGATATTTTTTTAAATACTTTAATATAAAATATTGGAAGAGTTTATCCTTAATTTCGGTAATTCTTTTAAAGAATTATAACAATATTGTCAATAGAGGTTCTTAATATTAAATATCAAAAATCTCATTTTTATACATTAAATAAAGTTCAAATGCATTTAATGAGTATTATAGATTATGATGCTATAATTTTTCTCGTATCAAAATCAGAGTAACGGGGACTGCGAGATAAGTTAAATCATTGAAATAAATGCAACGATCATTAAAAATCAAAAATGCTTTGGCAAATTTAAGTATTCAATAAAGAAATTAAGACATTGCATTGATATAAATTTAAATTTCCTTTCAATAAAACTTTACTTTTCTGTCGATAATAAAAATACATTTTCTTCGTGTTAAGCATCATCGATAACAAAAATAAATAATACCAAAAATATAATAAATATTACTAAAAATTGAAATATGCTATACAAATTAAAATGTATCATGTGAGAACATAATTTTTTGAACAGAATAATTGAAAACATTTTACTTAATTAAACAATCTACTTTTAAAAAGATTTTATTATTGATTGAAGGAAACATCCAAAAACAGTGGCAGATTTTGCAAATTTATCAAACAATTTAAACTATTTTTTTAAATTTTTTATTCAAGTTTGAAGAAAAATTTAAAAAGCTGAAAAAAATCACCTCAACAAAACGTTGCAAATTGGAGATTAAAACGGTTAAAATTGCAGCCATTTACCAATATTTGAGTTTTTTAAAGCCTATTTTTGAAAAAGGTGAAATTTAAAATTTCTATTCCTTGTCCCCGCATTTTTATTGACGCCAAAATTCTCACCCCCCAAACCGCATCATGTTCCGATATGATAAAAAAATTAAATAATAATTTAAAAATTACTTGTATACTTTCATAAAAGCAACACTTAAAGAGGATATTTCAAACCAAATTATGTTAATTAAAATTAAAAATGATTTCACTCACTTGTTCAGAAAAAATCTGTTGCATATTCGATGGCTCAGGTCGATAACCGGCTCTAAACAGCCGAGGTATGTTTAAAATAATTGCTTGCATATTATTCGTTTATTACTCCTTAAAACTGAGGATGCTAAAATAAAACTAAGGTATTAAGAATGCGTTTCAATGACAAAATATATTATTTCTTAATAGCAGTCAACGAATTGCCACTTGTAGGAATTTAGTTCGAAATTCATGAGTTAATTATTTATTGAGATTATTACCACCATATACCTGAGGTTGCAAAGTGGTAGAGTATCAAATATGATTCTGCCATATATTTGGTAACATAAGACCTTATGTAACCACCTTTCCGATCGAATCAAAATAATGATGATAATGACCTAATAATGTAATGACTGTGGTTTGAGAATCTAAATTCAGTTTTTCATGAGCCATCGTTACAAAATTGGGCAAATTTTTTTTGGATGCATAGTCCTGCTGTGTGATTATTAATCCATGGATCTTAATTATGGTCACCAATTGGCTTCGTATAGCTTTGAATTTTATAAATTTAAATAAGACAGTTAATAGCCTAAATTGATTTTAATGTTGTTGTTGTTATTAGTGGCTCTTGTCATGGACAGGCACGCTAAGGTAGTCAGCTATTTAAGCCTAATCAAATTCTAAAGTTTGCAGTAGCGTTAACTAGGGCCAAGAGTACGACTTTTGCTACTAACTCATCACATTCGCATACATAGACCCTTTTTACAAGGGGGGAGATGGCACATTCACACCCCTTACAGATATAATACAGAAGAACAAAACCGTGCCCAAACCGGGAATCAAACCTGGGATGTCCAAATCACGAAGAAGCGCTACCCTTATGCTGGACGCCAGCACGTAACCACCTTTCCGATCGAATCAAAATAATGATTTTAATGACCTAATAATGTAATGTCTGTGGTTTTGGAATCTAAATTCAGTTTCTCATGAACCATCGTTACAATATTGGGCAAAAATATTTTGGGCGCATAATCCTACTGTGTGATTATCAATCCATAGATCTTAATTATGGTCACCAATTGGTTTCGTATAGCTTTAAATCGTATAAATTTAAATAAGAAAATTAATACACTAAATGGATTTTACTGTTGTTTTTATTATTAGTGGCAATTACCATATACAAGCTCGCTGAAGTAGTCAACTATTTAAGTCTAATCAACGTCTATTGTTTGTAGTAGCGTCAACTAGGGCCAAGAGTACGACTTTTGCTAGTCAATCATCACATTCGCTTGCACATCCCCTTTTTACTAGGGGGAGAGGGTACATTTATACCCCTTACAGATATAATACGGAAGAAAAAAAACCCATGCCCGAACCGGGAATCGATCCTGGGACGCCCAAATCATGGAGAAGAAGCACTACCCCTATGCCTGTACGCCAGCATGCAACCACTTTTCCGATCAAATCAAAATAATGATGTTAATGATCTAATAATGTAATGACTGTTCTTTAGAACCGGGACACCAATTTATGGAGAAGTCGAGAAACCCCTATGCCTGTACGCCAGCATGCAACCACTTTTCCGATCAAATCAAAATAATGGTGCTAATGACCTAATAATGTAATGCCTGTTACTTTAGAATCTAAATTTTCTTTCTTATGAGCCATCGTCACAATACTATGCAATTTCCTAAAGAGTGTATAGTCCTGCCGTGCGACTATAAATCCATGGATCATAATTAGGGTCACCAATTGAAAGCTCAACTTTTGGATTCAAAGATCTCCAAATCACAGTGGCGTGAAAGATTCAAAAAGTAGGGTCTTGATGAAGTGTTCTTCTTCCATGAGGTCAGAATTAAAAGTTGTTGTTGCTTCTTATGGCACTTACCATGGACAAGATCGCTGGACTAGTCAGCGATTTAAGTTTAACCAATGCCTCTTGTTTTTGTAGTAGCGCCAACTAGGGTCAAGACCGACTTTTGCTTCTCACTCATCACATTAGCTTGCACAACCTCTTTTCAAGGGGGGCATTCAAACACCTTACAGATAGAGCATTGAACAAAAATGCCCGAACTGGGATCCGAACCCGAGAAACCTAGATCACGCGGAAGACACGCTACCCCTTTGCCAGGGTGGCTGCAGAAGTAAGAGTTACAACACCCAGTAGCCTTTCACAGGCACCATATCATCTTAAAACAGAAGGACATGATGCGATTATCAGATTTTACCAGCTATTTGGATGTTTTTAAGTGATTGGATTTCTTTAGTTGTAGAGCGAGAATTTGGAGAAATATTTAATATTTTGAGGATATATTATTTAAACGGAGGTCTGCTCTTAATTTAACAGGAGAATAGGTGTACAGGAAGATGAGGAAGAAGGTCAGAGATTGCCCTTTTTGTGCCTTGAGGCCAACGGTCTTGAAGGGGGTGATGCTAATTCGGTGAATCGACTAGTGTTATGGACGCTGTTATGCTAAAGACAGCGGTCGAGCACAACAAAGAAGTCAATATTCTGTCATTATTTCTTCATTCAGTGGTGGTGGGGTGGTCGATTGTGTATAAGAAGTAGAAACATTTCGTCATCCTGCTACAGTGTGAAAGACCTAAAAATGTTCTGACTCAGTATTTGTTTCTTCGTCTGGCCATGATTCAAAATTGGAATCTGAATTAACTTTTGATATTTAAATATAATGTTGCCATTCTAAAAAACATGATTCCGGATGCAAGGCACCTTTTATTCTCTTCACCTCGAAATGGTTTTAATTAGTAGGTGTGAATTGAAAATATACTCCCAAAAAGTTTCTGTCCATTTAATAATGACTCAATATTTATGTCTTTGATAGCCTTCAAAACTTTATAATCCGTCTGTTGATGATATAAAAATACTATATTTTAACCGTGACTTCGTACGCGTGGAAATGTTGTTGTGTATGAGTGAGAACTGACGGTCTGACGCCAATATTTTCAGCGCAAATGCGTGAATTTTCTACACCAGGTGGAATAACGCAATACAGATTATTTTTTAAAAAAATTCCTTTATTATGTTTTATTTTAATTGAAAAGTATTTCAAAATGAATCGAAAAAATCCAAAAATTAGTTTTAAATGCATCAAAACTCTAAGAAGAAAAAAAAAGAATCGTTTGAAAACATGTTAAGCCTCACCTCAATAGCATGGGAAAAAACAAACAAAGTCTTACTCACCATATGATATATATGGGGAGAGTCTGAATTAAAAAAGAAATCATAAAAGCATCACGCTCTACAGCATCGAAGCAAACTGGAATTTTAATAAAGTTCTTAACAAATGAGTTCTTTGGAAATTTTTTAAATTATTTGTTGGGGTTTATCTCTTTGTGTTTTCAATGTCTTATGGGATAATTACTACTCCATTTCACGCGTGAACTGATAAAAACGCCAGCATTCTGGCATAGAGGTAGCGTGTCTTCCACGTGATCTGGGTTTTTCGGTTCGCGCATGGTTGTTCTTCTGTGTTCTATCTGTAAGGAGTGGAAATGTGTTCCCATATAAAAAGGCGCTGTGCAAGCGAATGTGATGAGTGAGTAGCAAAATTTGTACTCTTAGTCCTAGTTGGCGCTACTACGGCTCAAGAGACGTTGATTAGGCTTATATCACTGACTACCTCAGCGAATTTATCCATGGCAAGCCCCATAAGAAACAACAACAAATGATAAAAATGTTTTTTTAAAATAAAGTGTGTGTGTTTTAGTTGACAATATATTTCTATAAATATTATAAAAGTATTTTTTGAACTCAATGTCACTAACTTGATATCAATTTCATCAAATCGATGAGAGATAATAAATATAAATGGGTTAAATTTGTAATTTAACTTGTCTTACATTATCGTATATACTATACTATTTTAAGAATTAACCCTTAATAACCTAGAGTTTCAATTTTGATACCAATCTTTTAAACCGAATGTTCACATTACTATTAGTTTTTTTTATAGGTTGGCTGTACTTATTTTACTGTTGTATAATATTCTTTCCAACGAAATATAAAAAAAATCAAATGTCATTATTGTTTTATTTTATCTATGATATATTCCTCGCGCGGCAAAGTGAACAAGCAAACACATTTTACTAAAAGTTTTGTTGAATACAAATTTGATATATTTTCTTTTTCTGAAGAATATAAATACTTGCGATAATAAAAACAATCAATGTTTCGCATTATTTCATGCATAGGTATATCTGATTTCTTTATGGCGTTAATGCCTGAAGTATCAAAATTGATACCTGTTTTTTTTCTAAATAAATATGTAAAATAAATATTGTGATTTTTTTAGCTGTTTTTCCCTTCATCTAGACCCTCAAGCAAACACAGTAATATTAAAAATAAATCACTTTCGTAAATCAGGCTACTAAGGGTTAAAGTAAATTATTAAAATAACGTATTACCATCTGGAATACATAATACTATCCACATCTTGTATTTTTAGTACAAAAAATTTATAATATGAAATGAATAAAGATAAATAAAAGCTCTTAAGATAATGAAGTTGAGTGAAAGTGAAATTTTAATTCATTACGTTATCTAATTAGACATCAATGTAAAATTAGATAACAGAAATTACGATTGACCTGGCTAAACTAAATCTTTTAATTCATCGAATTATTTTAATGTTCATTTATTATGTGCAATTATTAATTTAAAAATTGGCGCTTTAAAATGATGCAATATTAGCGTACTAGTTTAAGAGGCTATAATTTGTTGCACAATTGTAGCATTGATATGGCGCTTAAGACGTTAATCAGTGATGTAGTAAGCCTGGAAATTCAATAGTTGTAGTATAAAAATGAGTGGAAATGTCCTTCCTTTACCAGTTACACAATACGAAGTTATTACTTTCAATATGCTGGACACAGAGGATAATTTTGATTCTTTTTATCAACTTCCCATTAAAATATTTCTACATTATTAGTATTAGGACCATACGTTGTGTTTCATTTATATGGTTTGTTACATATGTAACAAACCATATAAATGAATATATGGTTTGTTACATATATAACGAACCATATAGTGACAGTGTCCAAACATACACAGTGTGACAAAGAGCTAAGCCTACATCATATCTGACTCTAAACTAAACATACATCTATTTAGGATGACAAGAAAATGTGCCAAGTTTCATTTCTTTGGTTTTAGATTTAAACCCTTTGCACTCGGTGATGTCTTTTCGACAGCATTCAAGACGTGTACATCCTTTTGACGTTTTATTTATGTATGTTTCAATTTTGATAATTAAAAATACCTACAGAATGATAAAAAGACGGAGAAATTCAATTTCACCACACACACACACCTTTTCCGAGTGCAAAGGGTTAACTCTTATTCATATATGAAATAGTAAACAGACTTCCCCTCCATCGGATATTGAAAAAAAAAAAATTGAAAGAAATCCACAATTTCGTTGCCACGACCATAAAATTCTTAATATCATTCCAGCTTATGTTTGAATAACCGTGTTAAACAACAGGTTCAGATTTTCAAAATTAGTATTTTTTGTACTTTGGAAATCTAAAAAAGTTGCGCCAAAATTTAAGGATTGAATTTTCTCGTTAATAAAAATAACTTATTCCTGTATATAGGAAGGTAAGAATTTTACTTTCAGTGTCACATTCAAGTCGTATTAATTTTTCTGTCTCTTTGGACAAGATTGCCTAACATAAAAGTTTTGGTTATGTATATCGTTTTTATCTTCCGGAATATCATAAATGGGAAAAATAATTACTTTCAAAATTATTTTAAAAACTCAACGCTGTATTTAAAAGTACTGGAAGTGATTGCTCCAAAATTTTCCTGTATGTTCTAAAATAAAATTATTTCCTTTTTCTCTGCATGAAATTGGGAATGTTGTGTAAGAGTACGAATACCTTACTTGGCATAGGCGCTCTATAATTACAATTATGGATCCTCGATTTAAATCTAGGATTTTTAATAGAAATGTATATATGCTCTTTTATGTAAACTCGATAATAAAGAAGAGTAGATAAAGAAGAGACGTTCAGACGCTTCTTTATTATCGAGTGAAAATCAATTTAACCTTGAATTATTGTAATTACAATATCACATACTAGATTTCAGAGTACATTGCAATTATATGAATACCATACCTTTACATGCAAAGGTACTGGCAGACAGACGATAATTCCTGTAAAGATCATGTTTAAAAAAATCTCGCATATTCAATAAAAATCTTACTCATTTAAAATTCTGGACAAGTCTGGTCAAGTAGGAGAACGCATTGAGTGACATTTCATCAAGTATTCGATGTTATTTAACTCTTATCGTTATCTTATTATCGAGTTTATATATACTCGATCAGCTAGACAGATAAATTTCCTGTCAAATGCCGTTCAAAATAAATGTAATTTAGTATAAGCCATGTTATAAATCTCATTCATTTAGCTCTAAACTTTTAAATCATCGTATTCACATACAAATATAATTCAAAATTAGAAGTATAATTTTTATAATAAAAATTGGAGATTAATAACTCAGATGATTAGATTATAATGATTATCATATATATGAAGTTATTACATAAATTTAAAAATATTTATTATTGTTGCTGAATAGGATAAACCTTAAAACAAGGATCAACGTAAAGTGCTGGCTTCTCGAGGGCACTGTGGACTAAAATACCTAGTATCCTTGCGTTTTGTCCTTTGTACCGAAATATATATAGTAAAAATTTATAACAAATATAATATAAATATTTATATTATATTTGTTATAAATATTTATATTATATTTGTTATAAATATTTATAACAAATATAATATAAATATTTATAATATATATTAATATATATCCAAGTTATTTAAAATACCGGGTGTCCAAAAAGTACCCATACTCCAAAATTAAAAAAATCATTGTTCATGATTTTTTTATATTAAATTTTGCCATACGAGTATTGAAACCATGGACATGCTTGAATTTTTTTTGGTGATCGACTTATCTCAAAAAGTCTTTGGCCACCTCGATCTCCTGATCTGACCATCCCGGACTTTTTTTCTGTGGGGATATTTAAAGGACAAAGTTTATGAAGGTGATCCTCAAACAATAGATGATTTGAAAATCGCAATTACCCAAAGGATACAAGAAATCACTCCTAGCATGTTAAAACGCTTTTCGAAAAATATGCGCAAACGAGTTCAGCTTTGTCTCCAAGAAAGGGGTGGACATTTTGAACATTTATTATAAATGTAAGTTCAGTATTTTTTTCCTTAGTTATGTTAGAAGTGCTTTTTATCATTGGCATAAAAAATATTTTTATACATGTTGTTTTTGTAAAATAAATTCACAAATCAGTGCGGGAACTTTTTGGACACCCTGTATATGCAAGTTACCGATATAATATTGTAATGGCATTTACTGCAATTTTTATTAAAAAAAGAACACCACGAGATAACTCGTAAGTGGTAACCAGCACAGGAATTTTTATCAGTGACGCCAGCTACGAGTTCTCGTAGTGTTTTTTTTCAATAAAAATTACTGTAAATGCTATTACAATATTATATCAGTAACTTAATATAATTATATTTTGTAAGTTTTCATGTATTCTTCAAAATAAAACCTTGGCATCCAGGGCAAGACGCTCTAAATATGTCTGGCACTCAATGGGTTAATTAGTTAACACTTCGACATTTGTATACAATTCATTGGCAGTACTCGCATGGCTTCATCCGTGGAATAGCACCCAATAAAAGTTAAGTTTAAAGCCAAATATAGCCTCCACCCGAAATGACAGACAGGTTACGCAATATAAAAATATTGTTTAGAAATTATCAAAAATAGCTGTTAAATATCTAATTTCGATAGCTGCTAGATTATCTAAAAACTGTTAAAAATATGTCTACGGACATCTTTTATTTCTATAACACATTTCGAGGTTTAATTTCCTTTCCAGCATAATGAGCAGCATATTTGAACCACGGTAAACAAAAAAGTGAATCGCATATGCATACCACATGTCGGTATTTGCAAATGCGTAGTTTGCGGTTTCGTCTATGGCCGCATAAGTTAAAATCGAATTTTTATTTTGATACTATTTTAATCTTCTAAAGCCTTTCCCTATAAATGCTCTTCAAATTAGCATAAATGCCTCTAATATCCGTTAATTATTTCCGGAGTTTTTGGAGTTCCAACATACAGACGCTTTCAGGAGACTTCATTTTATACTATGTATAGATTATTCCAAATTAGTAGAATCTAATGTACAATAAAACGAAGCCTTCAGCTTGAGGATGAGACGACATCAATAGAAATAGGAAGCGAGACAGACTGATTAATAGATTTACAGCAAAAACTTTCATGTATTAAACATTTTATTAAAATTACTACAATAGTCTAATTTTTTTCTAAAATTCGTCCAAAACAAGGTAAAGCATAAAAGTTGTGGTTAAAAACAAATTAACTTTCCGAGACATTCTTGTTATTGTGACAGACATCGAATGTGACAGAATCTCCATATTCAGAGGATGCAGAGGATGAAGGAATTTGAGGTTCTGTCTGTACCTCGGCAGCGGTTCCATTTTCAAGGACTCTTCTGAACCCTAATCTGTGCAGTCGTCTTTCGTATCTGACATTCACATTTGGAAGGGGTGGTCTCGCGAAATAGTTGCAAGGAAGGCAGAAGAATTTGGTAGACCAGTCGATTAATTTCACCCATATTGTGCTGTTGCGGAACCAAAACAATGCTGCACAAGCAAGGACCTGTAAGGAGAAGAGACGTAAAGGTTAAAAAAGAAATGAAATCAACATAAATGAACCCTTTGCACTATGGATAATAATTATTCACACACATGGATTTTTTACTACGCAAAAAACGACTATTTTTGTAGTTTCCCTAAAAAATAAATGCACATGCTTTTAAACATTATGTAGGCATTTTTAATAATTAAGTGATATAAAAGATAAGGCACTTTCTGCTAAGGTTAAAAAGTTAATTTAGTTACTTTTTATGGATTGCAATTATTCTCATATTCACTTTACAACGGAAGGAGGGGCGAAGTAGTTGCCGAGGGTATGGACCCATGAACATCCAAAGGCGGACGTCGGACTTATAGCTCATACGTCACACTTTCTTCTTACGGGGCAGACTTCATTAATGCATTTCATTCATTTACAGATCGTAATTCAAGTCTGGAACAGAACGATCACGCCCCACTCAGTTCCCCAGTGGTATTACTCACGACATAGAAGACTTTGACCATGAAAGGATTTGATTTAACGCGTGCCAGCTACTACACACGAGGAGTCTTCGGCTGATGGGTTCGAGCTTGTAACCCAACGTGACCACGGCTGATTTAACGACCACCACATCGAACCCGCCAAAGACTAATTCGCAGTTCAGAGGATAGGAATACCATTCCGCGACTAATATATATATATAATAGAGGCCAATAGGAATTGAAATGTCAAAATGCTCAGCTAAAGGATAGGGTAAATATAGAAAAGACAGTCGAGTGCAGAGGGTTAAATGACAGTTTTAAAACGAAACGAGGCAAAAAAATATTAGTCATTTTTTCCCCTCCATCTTTAATTGCATTAAAACAATCTGTCATTTAAATGACGATATTGTAAAAATATTGAATCGATAATTAAATCCGAGACTACCCGTGAATAAGCGAAGATTTTTTCCCCCAAGATTTTTATATTTAATGTAAGGTGATAGGTTGGTGTGAATCCATCAAAAGTGGTTAAATTCATTTCCATGGATGTCTACATGTGTTGGTACCCAGTGAAGATGCATTTGGTGATGTTCCGAGATGGTCTTGAGTTTACTGTGGATTAAAATACTTGTACAACCTCCGTCATATAATCGATTTGGGCATGGTAGAGAAGACAAGATAAATTAGGGTAATCAATTTCAAAGATTCCAGAGAACTCGGAATAGCCAGAAGATCGAACCAATAAGTCAGGTTCACATTTCATATACTGCAAAGGAACAAACAATAAAAATGTAAATGTTAAAACAATATAAATGTTGTAATATCGGAGAGCTTTTTGCATGACATTGGCATACGATAGTTACGAATGTTCAGACTTTGGCGTGAATTTAGCATTTGAATCTATCGTGCCTTTTTTGGCACGTTATTTGGCGATTAATTCTTATCGTGTTTTTTAACTGGTACTTCCCACAAAACTATTCGTGATTGTAAAATCCCTTACCACACTTTAAATATTCAAGTCTATGTATTTTTGAATGATCGCATTTACACGTTTCCGAAAGTAATAACTTGTAGACAATCGACCCGGTTATGGATTTAGCTCAGAATTTGGTAGGTGTCAACTCTATAGACGTTTTATTTGCCGAATTTTATCTAGCTCTCCTCGACAAGTGGAGAATAGGAATCGCCAAATTTGGCGTAAAGATTTTATTTCATCCATCTAGCTGAAAGCTTCTAGTTTCTTTTGTCTCGCGGACATTTTTTAAAATGTATTTTTCTAATGGAGAAAGGTCTGAAGTGTGCCAATTCGCCAAAACCTCGAGTTAGAATGTTGGCGATTATTATGCTTTATACAAGTAAAAAAATCGCCAAGAAAACCAACAACGGAAAATCTGCGACGAATTATCGGAAAGGTCACGCATCTTTGAGGATTTGTATTAACGTTTTCAAATGGTTATCTGTATCAATTGTTATCTATATGTTTGAGATCCAGCAATACATAAAACATTGTTTTAAGGCTTGTTTAAGTCCAATTTAATATTAAGAAATGTATTACAAATAATTTCTCTTTACAAAATCTTGCATATACTTACCACCGATGAGGTTATCGCAGGGACGACCACAAAACCGTTGCGGAAGGATACTATTGACAGTATGACGACAATTACAGTTCCAAGATAAATGATGAGTTTCACCCAAATATTAGCATCCTGAAATTAAGATTAATATTAGTTTCACACGAGAAGAAACTCCTAAGTTGTAGAATAAAAAAGGAAGAGCGATACTAATTAAACTAATTTAAAGATTTAAATGAAATATTCTATGCATATTTCAATGTATTATGTCAGAACATCATTTCTTGAACGGCCAAGCAGCACCACGTGCTCGTGCAAGTCAAATTGCATTTTCATTCATTTTAATCGTTTCATCGAATGAGTCACTTGAGTACTGCAAACGATCCAAAAAAACTCATTCATTGTTTAAAAAATATCCCATTTCCTATTTCATATAATCTTCTCAAAATGACATTTTTCTAGGTTTTATTTGCTGTAGTCATTCACCTATTTTTTTTAATCAGCTTTTGTGAATGCAATGGCAACAGGTTATTATAAGCCGTTTTTTTAGATGCTTGTACAGATGAAATTTATTTTTCGCCTGATGTTTTTGGCGTCAACAAAAATCCTTATATTCTGCCATGGTTATAAGATCAATATCGATGCCTTTGGATATTTTATTATCGTGAAAAGAAAATTCATTGGGTGAAAAATAATTTCACATTTAAAATTTAATACGTTAAATTCATTCGTTGACTGAAGTTTGCAAGTGCTTAATTTTGCAGCATTTTCCTACGAGATCTCGTGAAAGGGTTAAATATGCTTAAGGTTTTCAAACTTCATTCAGTATTTTGCTTACAAAGTCGTACTGGACATATTTAAAATATGCTAATCGACGTTCAACCACTAGCTAATATCCTCTTGTCCCACGTACGAACACAAATATTTCAATTTTATATTTTGCAAGTTTCAGCTTGAGTTTTTGCATATTAATGTATAAAGCTGAAGAGTTTCTAACTTCACTTTTAATTTGTTGTTTCAAAATTAGCGCATTATATACTATGCGTACATTTTCTGCTGTTTATAGAGAGCAATTCGAGTGCAAAAGAATAAACCTCTTGTATATTTAAGTATTGATTTTAACGAAAATAATAAAAATTTAAATACTTCGGATACAAGTATAACTTACAATACAAAATACAACTAGCTCAGTGACTGAAATTAATATATTTGCATCTAAAAGGTTCGAAATACGCCTTAACGCTGTTCTCCGGAATAGAAACCTTTTTAGACAATATATTTAAAGATTTAACAAATCTATGTTATACGAGATGTTAAAAAGTGTAATGATAACAATGTTAATACGAGAACAAATTTTAAAATCAGAAACATTATTAGCTACTAAAGAAATATTGGAATTGATAAAGATTTAAAAAAAAAATCAAATATTTGACATTTGTCAAAAGCAGCCGAGGAAAATTTTTAAATGGGAAAAGTGAGTATTTGACGATAGACCACGTTGCCAAAAGTGAGCTTACATGAAGGGTAAAATTAAAAGATGAAATTTTTAATTCATTAAGACGATACATTTATATATAGAAACAGTATTTCACCCAACGAAGAAGAGCCTTTAAAAATCATTCGTTATGCATAAATCATAGACGTCATCTTGTTTCTTGCTACCATTGGCAGTTAATATTTAGGTTTACTTACACTAAGGTGCTCATTCACAGCACAATATATCTAGTTTCTTATATTTATAAGTGCCAAATGTGCAATATTTCAAATAATATAACCTCCCTTTGAAACAACAAGCGCTTGACGAAGTCTAAGAACTCATTGCAAATTACAACTAGAAGCATTTCTCTTTGCTTTCAGGTCGTTACATTTGGTAACGATCTTCCTATTAACTTACATGTCCGTAAGTTTAGGGCAATCTTTTGCCCTTAGGGTCTTAATTAAATTGCATTTATGTAGCTTTGTATTCTTGGAGTGAATGTGTTCAAATATAAACGATCATGCACAATAAATTGAGCTATTCGATATAAACTTCAGAACAGAACGATGCTTTTGGCTCAAAGATCTATTGAGTTGTTTAGACCATTCTTCAAGATTATATGTATACTGTTACTAAAATGCAATTTACGGGCAAAGGAGGACCAAAAATATGGGTAAATAGTCCGTTATATTATATTTTCCAATGATTACAATAAGATTTAGGTGCACGAGAAACAAAAGTGTTCTCGCCAAAATTTGTTCATATATTATCTCTTTAAGGCATTTATTTTCCTGCTCTTGAAACCGAGAATCTTGGGCAAGTCTGCAATTTACTTAAAGGTGTTGGAGAACAATTACCAAAATATCAACGGTTGAAGTGAATCTAGCGTTTATGAAGAATATCTGACGAAAATGGTTTTCGATGTTTGCTGGTGGTCAATAGACATTCGAATTGTCTCGGGAAAAGCACTAATTTCATAAAATTAGTCCAAGTTCATGTTATTGGCTTATACTCACATGCATGGAAACGCAGTTCGACTTAGTCGCCTGATGCATTTAGGAGAAGATTTGGTTATGATCAACATTTTAGAATTTAAACCTGTACATTAAATTCCCTCTGTCGTTTTTGTTATTCGATACCCAGATAGGCACGTTTCCTTTGAAGCGATATCCTTTACAATTCTATATAAATTGTACAGATATGGTAGTTATTTTATTTATCAAATTAGCTCATTCAAAGCAGTTTTGAAGTATCGTGTTTTCAGATAGACAAATACAATACCTAAAGATATTCTCAGAATTGCGTAGCTTAAGAAGTGGCTATTTCGCTAAAATCGCATGCTCGAGCATTTTGTTAATGTCAACACATATAAATAAGGAAATTGAAAATATACAAATCAAGGATTTAAAATAGATTATATGGAAGTTAAATTGATCTCCAGCTATCAGCGATTCAAATAACAATAATATACATAAATTATTGAGGCGATAGTACTTACGGGTTCGGCTCCAATTTCTTGATAAGCTGATCGTCTATGCATAACATAGTTCCTTATAGCTCCTCTAAGCGGGCGTGGTATAACCCTATTGTTAAGAAAATCTGCGACTCTATCCATGTCCCTTTGTGAAATGAAATTAAAAGAAACAAATAAAATAAAAGAATTAGGAATGTCACAGAAGTAATGAATGCAATTTCTCTTTAATTTGGAGAGGCTTTTATAGCTTGAAATTCTTTCTATGTTGCCATTAGTAAAAACCTTATTTAAATCTCTAGTATTTTAGCACCTTTAGTACTGAAATCTCTAGCATTTTTTTTTAATTTTAGAGAAATGTCGCAATGGAATGGTGGTAGTAGACATATCTCTAGAACTTTCTAATTGTTTTTCAATTTTAGCCCTTTGCAATCGATGGTGCCTCTTGGGCTCACTCAAGATGGGGCATCATTTTGACGTTTTATTTATTTATTTTTCAATTTGACTATTGAAAAATGCCCACAGAATGGTAAAAAGGCCGAGAAATTCAATTTTAAACACACACACTCATACAAATTTGGAGCAATAAACAAGCCCTTGTTTATTGAAAAATTATGCATCGAATTTTTTTCCCGAGTGCAAAGGGTTAAATATATAAAATGATCTGTCTTTTAATATCAATAGGATAAGTTCTTTGAAATACTGATTTTTATGTATGTTTATATAAATGGCCTCATATAGTTTATGGGGTAGAAAGAGAACCTCCCGAATCTACAGTATTGATTCCAATTTAAATAAATGAGTTCTTAATAGCTTCATAGTAATCAGAGAACCTTTTCAATCTCTAATTTTCATTTGTGTTTAAATAAATAAGACTAAATTAACTTGTTAACAGTAGGAAAAACTTTTCAATCTTTAACATTTATACATGTTTAAATTAATTAAACCATATTCGCTTGGGTAGCTAGTATTTTTCATGTTTAAATAAATGATGACGGTGTCCTGGCACATGAGTAGTGCGTCTTCCACATGATCTGGGTGTCCCGTGTTCGAATTCTGGTTTGGGCATGGTTGTTCTTCTTCTGCTCTATCTGTGAGGTGTGTGACTGTGAACCCTATAAAAAGAAGTTGTACAAACGAATGTGATGCGTATGTAGCTACGAAATACTCTTGCCCCTAGCTGGCCTACTTGAAAAAAGAGACGCACCCTCGACTTAAAATCACTGACTGAGTAAGTTAGTTTGTCCATGGCAAATGCCATTGGAAACAGAAAAAAACTATACATAAATGAGACTATAATGGCTTAGATCGTTAGTAATTTTCATATTTATATAAATAACACCATAATGGCTTGGTTCGCTAGTTTTTTAAACTCTCAATAAATGAGACCGTTATGGATTAGACTTAGTAATTTTCAAGTTTGAGTAAATGAGACCATAATGGCTTGGGTCGTTAGTATATTTCATGTTTCGATATATGAGATCATAATGGATTGAGTAGTTAATATATTTCGTATTTCAATAAATGAGATCATAATGGATTGAGACCTTAATATTGTTCATGTTTAAATAAAGGCGATCATAATGGCCTAGGTCGTTAGTATTTTTCATGTTTCAATAAATGAGATCATAATGGATTGAGTCATTAATATTGTTCATGTTTAAATAAAGGAAACTGTAATGGCTTGGATCGTTAGTATTTTTCATGCCTCAATAAATGAGATCATAATGCATTGAGTCATTAATATTTTTCATGTTTAAATAAATAAGATCATAATGTGTTGGGTCGTTAGTACATTTAATTTTTAAATAAATGAAACTACAATGAGTTGGGTCGTTAGTTTTTTCCATTTTTAAATAAATGATGCTGATATCCTGGCACAGGAGTAGCGTATATTCCCCGTGATCTAGTCATCCTTGGTTCGAGTCCTGGTTTGAGCATGGTTGTTCTTCCTTTATTCTACCTGTGAGATGTATGGATGTGCCTCCCTAAAAAAGGGTTATGCAAGCGAATGTGACACGTGAGTAGCTAAGATGCACTTTTGGTTCTAATGGGCGCTACTTGAAACAGGAGACGTACTCTCGATTTAAAATCGCTGAAGGCGTCTGTAACCTTGTCCATGGCAAATGCCATTGGAATAAACAACAATAAATTCCGGCTTTCTGGCACAGAGGTTGCGCGTCTTTTTCCTGTTCTGGGAATCCCGGTTTCAAATCCCGGCTCCGGCATGCTTGTTCTTCTATGGGCTATCTGTAAGGTTTGTGACTGTGACCCCTGTAAAAAGGGTTATGCAAGCGAATGTGATGAGTGTGTAGCTAAGTCGTACTCTTGGCTCTAGTTTTCGCTACTTCAAAAAACAAGAGACGCTCCTTTCAGCTTAAATCTTCTGTTGTATTTGCGGAAGGCTTGTCTATAGGCAAGTGCCATAAGTGACAATAACCACACAACAATAAATTAATGAGACCATAGTTGCTTAGATCATTAGAAATTTTCATGTTTAAATAGATGAGACCACAATGTCTCGGGTAGTTAGTATTTTTCATGTTTTAATAAATGGGACTATAATTGAGTAGACCTTTAATAATTTTTATGTTTAAGTAAATGAAACCATAACGACTTGGGTCGTTAGTATTTTTCATGTTTCAATAAATGGAACAATAATTGATTAGATCGTTAATCAATTATGGGTTACTGGAAAGAATTATGGGTAATAATTCTTTCCGATCAGAGTTTTCGGCATATGCGGTGCTTTATATTAAAACTGATATTTTTAGTCAAATTTCTTCTTGAAAGTAGTAGGATTTGTTCAAGTATGAATCTCATCATTTGTTTAGAACAGCGATTTCTCTGTAATAATATCAGTTTGAAGCACAACGATTCGAGATGCCATTTGACGTGATATCCGCCGTGTGTATGGTATTGGAGATTAAATCTTATATTGAGAATCAAATGTACTTTTAGCCGGTTTTATGGCACAGAGGTAGCGCGTCTTCCTCGTGTTCTGGGAGTCCTGGGTTCGAGTCCCGGTTCGGGCATGGTTGTTCTTCTGTGTGCTATCTGGGGGATGTGTGAATGTGCCCCCTATAAAAGGGGTTGTGCAAGCAAATGTGATGTGTAGCTAAGTCGTACTCTTGGCCCTAGTTGGCGCTACTTCAAAAAACAAGAGACTCTCCTTTAGGGTTAAATCTGCTGCTGTATCAGCAGGGGGTTCGTCCATGGCAAGTGCCATAAGTAACAACAATGAATGTATTTTTAAGTATGCAATAAGACAATCTGAGGAAAGATTTGTTCAAGTAGGAATCTCATCATTTTATTTGGATAGAGATTTCCATAAGATAGTATAACTTTGAAGTCCAGAAAGCCCAATTCGACGAAAGATCAGGCGTATGTATGGGCTTAAAATCTTGTATAGAGGATCAAATGTCCTTTTAATCATGTTGAGAGGATATATGAAGAAAGGAATGGTCAGTTTTTATGTGCCATTCTCATCGGCTAATCATGGTTTAGAGTTGCAAAGTTTATTCCAAAATAATTATTCAAAACGGATTGTTAGTTGAAATAAACTAAACTCTTTTTTTTATTTCTATTTTTTGACATATTATATACTTATTTATTAATCTCATCATTTTATTAGATTACCAATTGTCACTAAGAAAATCGGCTTTACGATCGAAGTTACTAATATGCAAATACAATTCGATGAAAGGTCTGCCATGTTTGCAAACTTGATACGTTTTTATGCTTAAAGGGAGGACGTTTGGCCATGTCAAACGTAATGTGCAATTTATCCACTGACACTACGGTTCTTATGTGAAATTCGTTCTCGAATCTGAAACCTAATGGCTCACAAGCCGAGACCTTACCACCAGGCCACCACGACAAAAAATTGTATTTATAGAGAAGGGTATATTTAAATATCATACATGTGAATTATGAACACCATTCCACTGAATATTCGTATCATTAGGGTTCTGAGAATACTAATATTAAAGTCTTTGATTATAATAATGTTTGCATATGATGCTTGTTAAAATTTCATTCTAGTCACTTGATCATGGAATTTACGAACCTTGTTACATTAAATATTCGTCTTGTATTAGAGATTTGAGAATGCTATTACTAAATTATTCGATATAAAATGTTTACAGGGAAGGACGTGTTAAATTATTATCCTATTCATTTGATCACACATAAGAATTAACTCCTATTTTCTACAATTTTCCTGCATTTTGAAATCGAGACGAACTTCTAGTACTGTATGATATTTTTATTTCTTATTATATACAATTTAACTAAAAGATGTTATATTATTTTGAGATCTGTTATAGCAAAAGTATTATTTACTGGTACACAACGCAATACCATCCTGTTGGTATGAAATTGAAATTGTTAAACATGTCTGTGGATACAAGAAGCAGCAAGTGAAAGTTGGCTCTCTTGGAAACGTTACTACATGCTCTTCAATAAAGGTTCTTCTCCACCAGATAAAAATATAGATCTAAATCAGGTCAAAAATGCAACAAGTGCTCACTTTTTTATTTAACCAAATTTTATCTACCACGAGAGAATGTCAAAGAATTCTCCCTTAAAATTTTAAAAGTACAAATACTCTTTCGAATGCGTTAATAGAATAAGTTTTTCATCCGAAGATATTAATTGTCCACTGTTTTATATGAATATAATGAAGCTTCCAATATCTCATCTGAAGAACATCCTACAAAACGATATGATGACAAGATGGCAAAAGGGATGGGAAGAAGGTGAAGGCGTTCCACATACAACATAACACCGAAAGTTTCTCTCTACTCTGCCAACTGGAACAGAGCGAATGCCCCTTTCTTCACTGGACACGTCCCATTCCTGACATACCCACACCAGATTTCATCTAGTCAACTCTCCTTACTGTAGCTGTGGGGAAATAGGATCTCCAATTCACCATGCCACAGATGTCTACTCATTCTCTCATGGCACATGAGAAAGCCAGAAACAAGTCTCGAAGAAGAATAGAACAGGAGAGTTGCATCAAATACCCTTTCAAGCGGCAAAATCCACGCCATAGTAAACCATATTCATAAATACCAAGACCTCTGCTAGACTTACAATAGTTGAGACCAGAATTCCTCTTGTGAAAATCAACCAAAATTATAACTTAAAAAGTCCCTCAAAAGTGCAGATCTCGTGATGGAAATTAAGACCCCAGGACCCAGATGGACGCTACGTATTTTTGACTCTATAGGGATTGTTTATTTGTCATACATATGTTCACAATTTAATTTGTCACCCCCTTTTTCAGTTGGTAATCTAATTACCCAGTAAGTTCAACCCATAAATGCCATTTGATTCAGTATTCTTGTCGTCTCTATCCAGATATAACTTCAGCAAAAAAATTGAACACATTCGTGTAAGATTTGACACCGATGACATTCTCTCTGGAAATCCCTGAATGCTGCTTCGTCTTTTTTCCCTTAAAAATTTTTTCCTTTTTTTCTCTTTCTCCCATTTTGTGCTCATAAAATTGATTAGATAGCTTTGCGTTATAGGCACCATGGGCACAGGATGTTATGTTTTATATGAATAGAACTTTCAAACCTGTCTTCTGAATGCATGGGTTGCTTACAAGCAACTTTTTATGCGAATCGAGGATACGAATCTTAGCCTGAGGCTAAAGCCACGGCTTGTGAAAGGGCTTCAAGAACGAAACTCGGTTCCACCGAAGAACAGTCATGTAAAGGGGTCTATTGCAAGTTAAATCCGTTAGGTCCAAATGTTCTCCCGATTGTGTGGTGTGGGAATACCTTCTCAGGAGACATCCACATCATCTGATCGTGCCCTGAAATAGCCAGATCTGTTCGAAAATAGCCCTAGTTTTGCATTACAACGGGAAATAAACCCATTGCCAGCACGAATATACTCGTGATATTTTCAATATATTATAACGCACATCTTGTCAAACTTTAAAACTTTTCATGGCGTCAAACAAATATACAAGGGTAAAAAAGCTACTAATAAATTGTTTTTACAAAAATTCTATTTTATTTAACCCATTCGCTGCCAATCCTAAATTGTATGAGGTTATTCCCTTTGCCAACCACGAGCATACTCGTGTTGGATTTTTTTGCATGTAAATTATTATGATAAAATATGAGTATTTATTTTGAGATGATAAAACTTAGATAAACAACATTCAAAACAGAAATGGGAATAACCTCATACAATTTAGGTTTGGCAGCGAATGGGTTAGTATAACTAAATTTTGCTATGAAACGGCAATATTGTTTTCCCGAGTAGTTAGACAATAGCAAGGAAAAGCTTTGTATAGTTATTCTAAGAGTTATATGGATAGAACATCAATAATTTGGAGTTTAGGAGTCAATTTTATGAAAAGCTTTATAAATTTGAACGATGAGGTGAAGATTCCCAAATATACAAAAATTTTATTGAGATCTCTTAAAACTCGAGATCTTGCGTTTCTTCTAGAAAATTCGACACTGTTTCAAAGAAACTAAGATCGAAAGACTTACGGAAGAAATAATGGACTCACTTATAGACATTTTTTTTTTGCGATTTTATGTTGATTCTGCAAGTGTTTTTACTGTTTTGCCGCCTGTGCTTCATGCTTTCTTGTAAGATAAAGAATAAGAATTAAGTAGAATTTTTAATTTTTTAATAAAGATTTTGAAAATCTTGAATGCAGTTCGGTTGCAAGTTATCATTGTTCAGAGTTAGGAGCAATGTTTAAAAATAAACTTTAAACACTATACTACGATGCTACTGTTTAAGAACTCCAAATTCTAAGAAAAGTTTTTTTAAATAAATAGGAATGCTTTGCAGTTAAGAATCATTAAAAATCACTTTATTCTCAGTTTTAAAAAGAACATTCCAAGTCTTAATAATTTATCAGTCAGATAAAACATTAAAGCTTAAAAGTGTTAAAAACGATCTTCAGCAGGAAGTCACTATTTGTGTGATAACTTCATCAGCGCTGCCTTCTGGTTCGGTTCGCTCTCCTCGAACATTGGGCGGGAGGCAAAAAATGTCCCTAACGTAATCGCCAACCATGTCCATTTCTTCATCAGTAGTTTCTTTCTTCCGATTTCCCATTTTCCACCAAAAACGGCAAATGTAGCCCAAAACCTGTGGGAAAAAATAAGTGAATTAATTATAATGAGAGGTGTAGGTGCCTTTTCTTTTTCTAAAAACCACTCAAAACCATTGGAATGTGGTTCGAACTTCTTGCCTAAAGGATCATAACATGCTTTATTTTGGTTATTTGTTTATACTAACCACAAGCCGCTTACTTGAATATTTTTCAAATTAGTCCGAAAACGTCTAAATAATTCATCATCTTATCACCATCATGGTCTGACGGAGTCAGGCCAGGTCAAATAAATCGTTGACTCTGAAATGGTCGGTGACTGTCCAAGAAGATGAATAAATATCTTCAACACTGTGGTCAAGGCAGTCAAGGATGTGAGAGGGAGTGACCCGGAAGAGTTGGCATTTAGGACAAAAGGGAAAGGATTTCTTTCGTCCAGAGAATTTAAGACATTTTAAATGTCCGCTGGCAAGTCAAGAAATGCAAATATGGGATGACCTATCTCCTGAGATGGAAATAAAGAAACCTGGGTTAGGCCTCTTGTACCAGTTGTTTAATGGAGGAACCAGCCAGTCTTCTCTTATGGCAGATTTTTTGATGGAGAAAAGCTCCAGTAAGTTTGGTAGAAGTGGTAGTAGTTTGAAAGCAACCCTTTTTGACCAGTTTATCTGCCATTTCGTTGCCATGGATGTCTACATGTGATGGCAACCAGTGAAGATGTATTTCAGATCAATTCACTATGCCAAAGAATGCCTACTCACTCTCTCATGGCCCATGAGAAAGCCAGAAAGAAGTCTGGAAGAAGAATGGTACAGGAAAGTTGCATCAAATACCCTTTCACGCGGCAAAATCAACGACATAGTAAACGATATTCATAAATACCAAGACCTCTTCAAGACCTACAATAGTTAGACAAGAATTCCCCTTGTGAAAATCAACCAAAAATATAAAAAAGTCCTTCAAAAGTGCAGATCCCCCCTTTTTTCCCTCCCATCTTGTGCTCATCCAACTGGTTAGATAACCTAGCGTTATAGGCACCGGAGGCACAGGATGGCGTTATGTTATGTATTTGGTGATGTTGCGAGATGGTCTTGAGCTTATTGTGGACGAAATACGTGTACGGTATCCTGCATTTAGTCAATTTTTCAGATGTTGAAGCGCACTGCGGCTACCTGACAAGATCCAGACATCACCAGTTGTTCTCTTCAGAAACCGCCGCAAGACCACTCTCAATTGCGAGGAGTTCACTTCTGAAGACAGAGCAAAAGTCAGGGTTACTCTGGAATAAAGAGACTGAGATCAGGAGTTTCGATGCAAATTCCACTTCCTGCTGTATTATTGATTTTACTGCCATCAGTGGGAATCTTAATGTCTGTTTTGGGAATGCTATTGATGATTTCCAAGATTTATCAGGCGACTGAATAATTTGGCAACAGTTTTCATTCCTTAGCAATTTGTTGTGGGAAACAGAAAATTAAAATTTATAATCAGCATCCGTTTTGAAATGCGAAGGAGCAATTATATGCATATAAAATCGCTTTTAATCCTTTATCCAAAAGCAGAAACATTGCATTCATGAAGATTGGCAACAAGAACATTGACTTAAGATTTACATACCAAAGATTTGGGCCAAAAGCGTAAATAAATGGAATGGCTCGTTGACTCCGAGCCATTCCAGTTTTCGGCAAATCGACCTCCAGTTGTACGCGCACGATTGACAGAATCCAAATACTATGTATAAGACAAATAGTCACAATTTTGTGGAATATTTGATAGGTAATTGCACTGAAAAACCAGAAAAATAGGTATAGTAGGTCATACGAAAACAATTGAGGTGCTCAACCGATCAGCGTAACGCGAGGAGGTCGACACTTCGTACATAAGACAACATGTGTCTGAGGAGGGTGTGAACGATTCGTGTCGCTATAATGGTAAGTTATCAAGATTTAAGGGATTTTTAACGGGGACTAATCGATGGCGCACGAGAGAGGGAGCACAGCATTTCTGAAGTAGGGATGAGATTTGGCTTTTTGCGCCAGACTATTTCTAGGGTTTACGCGAATACAAGTTTTCCGATATAACTTCATATCTCCTACAGGAATGTGGCTTGAAAAATGCCTTGACAGAATAAGATCATCGACGCCTGAAAAGAATCGTTACACAAAATAGGCGTTCAACATTTTTTAAAACTACAGTGGATTTAAATGCAGGCCCATCAACAAGTGTCAGCGTATGCAATATGCAATATGACCCTATTGCCGCAAGCCATCTCGTGTAACATCGGTGACTCAGAAATACAAAACTCTGCACTTTACCTGAGTTTCTCAATGCTGCCATTTGGCTCTTAATGATTGAAAAAACGTTGTAGGGTCTGAGGAGTCATGTTTTCACAATAATCGGGTGGATAGCTGTGTACGGGTGTGGAGAAAACCCAATGAAACCATTAATCCTTAATGCCTACAATTAACTTTCCAAGCTTATGGAGACTATGTGATGGTGCGGGGTGTGTAGTTCACACGAAATGGGACCGTTGATGTGTGTAGACTCGGCCATGACAGGTCAGCAATACTTTAACATCCTTCCTGCCTCTCTGCATGCATTTATGTTCTGTGGGCATTCTGACGGACGTGGACAATTCCAACAGGATAATGCGCCACCAACAGATCTACAGTCGCTATCAAGGGACTTCAAGAACACTCTTCTGAATTTCTTTCCCTCTACTGGTTACTTAATTCTTCTGACATGAATATTTTTGACCATATCTGGAATGTTTTGTAATGCGCTGTGCTTAGATCTCCAACCCCCCGCACTCCCATGGCTTTGTGGACTGCCCTTCAGGAATCATAATATGAACTGTCTACAGAATATTTTCACAAATAAGTTGAATCTATGCCAAGCTCAACTGTGGCCCTTCTGCGTGCTCGTGGGGGCTCTACGCGATATTAGATACGTGTACCAGTTTTTTAGCACTTCAGTCTACAATTTGATGTAATAACTCTGGCAGATATTCAAAATAATTATTATTGATCTCTAAGATATAAGAAATCTATAACATTTATTTGTAATTTCGGTTAGTTCATTACACTACAGGCCATGCCCAAAGCTGTAAGTTAAGGGTTTAACATTGTACTAATGAGTATGAGTAGAAATTGCAAAGTTACAGATGTTCAAAGGACTAAAAAACATTTTTTTAACTCTTCTCATTCCGAAAAATAGTTGGATGCGAAATTGTTCACCTAATACAAAGATTTATTTATTGCTATGACAAATAAATATACATTATTCTTTTAAGACGAAGTTCTTGGAAAAATTAATCTACATCTCTTAACCATTATGTAGGCTTTTTTAACAATGAAATTTGAAAAATAAACAAACAAAACGTCAAAATGATGCACCTTCTTGAATGCTGCCTCAGAGGCACATCAGAGTGCAAAGGGTTCAAATTAATTAAAGTAGAATAAGCAAATAAATATAATTTAAAAGTTATTTTTTCATTTTCATAATTATATAAAATAATGGTATACTCTTGTGCAATAATATGCTTTTAAGATATCGAAAGAAAATACCAACATTCATATTAAGTTTTAGCCATTTTCATGAGACTTAACCGGTTTATTTTCCTTACTATCCAATAAGATGACACCTTCTATTTTGGGAATATTTTCTTGATTCAAATGGAAATCCATGGAATACTTGGTTTATCTACGTATTCGAAGTCATTTTACTTTTAAATTATAATTGTTACGAATGATTTGTTGTTTACAACTCTCAAAATTCGATAAATCGATGCACGTACGGCGTACGGGCCAACCGGTTAAGGGGTTAAAAGTCTTTCTTAATAAGAGCTTGTGATCCAATACTACGCTATTTGCGCTTTAAACGAATATTTCGTTTCGTATGCCACCTTTCGAGTAATAGTAGAAATTAAAAATAGTACTAACAGATAAATATTATTAAATTAACATATCTAAGTATAAAAGGAAAGAACCGGTGTCCTGGCATAGAGGTAGCACGTCTGCCTCGTAATCTTGGCTTCCCGGTTCGGGAATGGCTGTTCTTCATCTGTGGGAAGATAATTGTGACATTTGGTGACTTATTGCCAATGAAGTTGCAACTCTGAATAAATGTCCGCCATTTACTCGATTCTCGATATATCGTATTGTATTCTGATGGTCACAATTCTTTCAAACCTGTTTAAATTGGTTAATGTCTTAAATTAAGACAAACAATGCCTTAAAAATCATTTTCTAGCATAACAAAATTGGAGATAACAGATTTCAATTTTTTAAAAAAATTATATTTTTCTATTTCTTAAGCTTAGAAGTAATATTTTTTAATAAGTCGCAATAATTGATGTCATCCCCAACTACATGCAACTCTAATCACGACAATATATAAAGAAGTACAAATAATATTTATTCTATTTTTTTACTTTATTATTCCAGTATATTTTATGGTAAATATTTTTACGGCTTCGGGCAAAAGAAAATAATTTTTTTTTTGGCTGTCCAATTCGTGAGCATCCACCATCTAAATGGTCGTATGAAAAACATGGCTTTTCTAGGTTAAAAGCTATAAATTGGCAAAGTGTTATCCTCATTGCGTGAATGCTACGGCAATGCATAAAATATGAGCAAACAAAACCTTGACTGCATATCACGTTTTTCCACTACAAACGGTCAAATACACTAGCACTACAGTGTTTTAAATTATCAGACTCAAAAAATCCTGCATTTTCTATCCGATTTCTTAGAAACAAGTAATATAAAAATATTTTAAGGCCAATTTTTACCAAAAATTTTAGTTTAGTTGGGTTTTATTAAATAATTACAATTAATATAAATGCGTGTATACGTGTGGCAGAATCACAATATTAAATAACAAAAAAGAAATCTAATTTCATTTAATTTTCCATTCTACTTCCCGACATGTAGCTCAATATTGAGGTTAGATAGGTTAAAGGGACCAACATTTCATGACAAAGATTTTAAGGAAAGAAATCGGATTTGAATCTAAAACTTAAAGTTTCTTCAATCTTTTTTTTTTTGAGAAAAATCCTTTTTTCAACCATTAAGTGTCAACTGTTGATTCATTCTCGAAAAACATTTGGATAAAACGCATATTTAAAGCAAAAGTTTTCAAAAGCTTATAAAAATTTATCGATTTTCGCAAGAATTGAACACGTATTCTTCATTTTAGGGTTAAAAATATTGAAATCTTTGCCTTTTACCGATTTAGCCACGACCCGTTAATTTTAATTTTCATTATAAAATGCCATAACTATTTAATGAGTTAAAAATTAATTAAATATAATTAATGAATTAATATTTAAAAAAACTGAATGTTAAGTTCCATCCATTGCGAGTTTAAAAATATATTTGGACTTGAGTGGATGAATAAAAAGTATTTTATTATCGATTGAATATTTGAACAAGATATATAAATATATATAGGAGGAATGTGAACAAATAGTAGGAATTAAATCTCCCTTAAAGAACAAAAAAATTCTATCGCATTAATATTAAAATTTTCTTTAAAATGCATGGAATTGGACTTCTGATTGATTACACAAGTATTAAAATATGGAAGAATTCAATCAATTTTATCCCCTACCCTAAATAGAATCTTGTGTTATAAAATTTTTAATCACGATACTGATATTTTTAAAACTTGTGCATTGACAGAATGATCTCGTAATATTTCTCTTATTCCTTTAAAAAAGCGTAAGTAGGCTCATCAAAACTTTCTTGCATACTATACCAAAAATTTTATCCTAGATTATTCCTTGTATAATTTTGGCATACAGAAGTTACGAAATATTACCTTTTGGCTTCTGATTTAATTAATCAGAATTTAGGATTCTTTCTGATTATATGTCGCCATTTTGGGCTTAATCGCCAAATAACTCGCCGTTGTATCCGTTAATAGTAATAAACAAGAGTCCAATTTTGTACATCCGTTTTTTTCAACCGACTGGAACAAAAAAATTATAAAAACTGCATTCGTTGTCACAAAATCCGATGCTAAATTTTATATATTTAAATCATTGCGTTTTTTTAATCATCTATTTTTCTTTTTTTCAAAGTACTGAGCGATAAACGGTCAATCCTTTTTATAGAATTTGACTCAAAATTTAATTTATGTCTATGTTAATGTGTACCTAATTTTATGTACCTAGCTGTCTTCGTTTTCTAGCTATCAAAATAATTTATATTCCAACAATCGAATAGCAAGACTTCCTCTAAACGAATGTTTCTCAAAATTTAATAGATTTCTAAAACTTTTATATATAGAACAGAAACCAAGCTTAATTTGTCTAGCTAAAAGCAGTTTGGAGTTATCTTTATCACAGACAGACGGCCAATGTCCAAAAATGTAATTTTCGAACCCAGAGAGGTTTAAAACAACGAGATTAGTAAAAAATATACAACAATATACAACTAACTGTATACATATATCATTACGATATAAACATCTATATTTACATGACTAACTGTATACCATTATTATATAAATATCGATATATACGCAACTAACTGTATACAATTATCATTATATAAAAAATTATCTATACACAACTAACTGTATACAATTATCATATAAATAATTATCCATATATATACAACTAACGGTATACAATTATCATATAAATAATTTTCCATACATACACAACTAACTATATACAATTATCATTAAATAAATAATTATCTATACATACACAGCTGTATACAATTATTTTTATATAAATAATTAT
>JAOUZG010038134.1:883698-901723 GCA_026289955.1 Argiope argentata | reverse complement strand
GAAAACTGCTTGAACGAGGACGAATATCGCCAATTTCGCGCATGTTCTGTAGTAAAATTCTGGAAAATGCTGTGTTTGCTTATTTATACTGGGTTTACAATTGACCAGTTATAAAACAGCAAGTACATAGCGCTTGCGTAAAGAGGCTGAAAAATGCTATTTGGTCAATAGTAAGTAATTGTCCTGGCGAGACAATTACAAGCTACTGTATTGTATTTTTTTTACTGTGCAATGTTTGTAGTATTTGGCGCTTTTTTTGGCTTAAAAAATTTATACTTATCATAAATTAATTCCGATTTATTTTCACTATTTCTGATGCGAGTTTGTGTGTGTGTTTTTCATTTTATTCGATACTTCTTTTCTTTAGTTTTTGAAATGTAAGTATGTTGACCTTCTTTTTATTTTACCATATTTCTTTGAGTAAATATTCTTCATTTTAAGAAATTGATCTAGATAATTTTTAGGCAAAAGAAAAAATTTTCTGGCGCCAAAAATGGCAATTTATAGGCAAGCTTGGAGTATTAGACACTATCTTATGAAGTTGTGGCAAACACAAACCAGCATCTTTCTATGCTTCGGCCACTTATAACTGGCCAAATATAAACCCGGCATTAGTTGCTTTAACAGAAGTTAACTTTTAAGAAAGTTTTCATCAGTTTTTTTTCACAGTTACTTTCAAGTATACGATGTTCAGAGGAAATATAGTAATCCTCAAAAAAGTTCGATATCTGTTTGGCGAATCTCTACGTTTTAAATTTTCGCTGTGAACCTGGTTGCAGGGTCTCGGTTCGTGAACCGTAGGATTCAGGTTCGATTCCCGATTTCACCGAAGAACCGTCGCGTAAGGGGTGTCTACTGCATGTTAAATACCTCAAGGTGAAACGTTCACCCATTGGTGTAGTGTGGAGTCAGGTGTCATCCTCATCATCTGACCACGGTTCAAAGTTTCCTGGTTAGTCCCAAAATATCCCTAGAGTTGCCTTACAATGGGATGTTAATATAACTAAACTAAAATAATATGTATGGGCAAAATAAATGATTCATCTCTACTTGGTGTATGAGGAAATAAAAATGAGATCATATACAAAAAAATCTAATAAATTTTGATAAAAAAAAGAAATTAGAAACTTTTTAAAAGACATTTATAAAGTGACGCAGGAAGACGGAAATAATGTACTTGTTAAAAATTAACCCTTCGCACTCGAAAAAGTAATTTGATGCGTAATTATTCAATATACAAGGGGTTGTTTATTGCTCCAAATGTGTGTGTGTGTTTAAAATTGAATTTCTCCATCTTTTTATCATTATGTAGGTATTTTTAATAATCAAAATTGAAAATTAGATAAATAAAACATCAAAATGATGCACCATTTTGAATGGTGTCCAAAAGGCATCATCGAGTGCAAAGGGTTAAAATGTGAAATTTATATTAGAATATTGAGAGCGAACATTAGATTTAGGCATATTATACAAACGGGTGACAAAATAATACGAGCACCTATGTGTCTGTAGCTCAGTAAATAGAGTAGTGGACTGTAGTTTTTTAAACAGTTTATTATAAAAATTAACAAATATACAAATTAAATTATTAAAGAATAATAATATTTAAATAGCAACCTCGCTTAATAGGAGGTAATGCAAAGTACAAATTAAATTATATAAATATAATAATATTTAACCACAACCTTGCTTAATAGAAGGTAGATGGAATAAGTACAAATTAAATATGTTTAGAACAATAATAAAAATCGTTTGCCTATAACTTTTAATAATGTTTTAATTAAATAAAATCGTTTGCCTATAACTTTTAATAATGTTTTAATTAAAATAAAAATCGTTTGCTCTAACTATAATATAATACTTTAAAAAATTCAATTTGATAAACATTTAAGAAAAACAGAAAATAACAGAAAAAACAAAAAAAAAAAAGATAAATACAACTACTAAAGATTAGTTTTGCTAAATGCCCGTTGACCAATTTACATTATGATATTTAGCGTAGTCTGAACTGATGGGTTTCCCCTTTCCGTCACCATGACTACGGGAAAGATCCGCTAATGTCGCCATGGAAGGTGTAGGTTAGCGGTCAACTGTCGCCAAACTCAGGGAAGGTTGGCGGGCGGCGAAGTGAGCGTAAACACTATGAAAAAAGAGAAAACTTTATTAACACTAGATTTACCAGACCAGTCATTTTGACTGGTCGTGCAACTTCAATTCAAAATTCCTGCTACATTAAACATTTGATTTCCAAAATGATGTTATGACTTTTGTAGCCATAAATAGAGAATGCATTTTATGAACTTAATTTTACTTTATATATGTTAGAAACAAATATATTTTTTGTTATAACTATTTATACCAGTACCAGTCAAAACGACTGGTAAATGTTTCTATGAAGGAATCATGAGATCGTGGAAATAAAAATAGTGTCCATACGTCTTTTGTTCAATACTTTATCGTTATCCAGCCGATTTAGGTGATTACGGTGTCTTTGGGATTTTTTTGCGAGTACTTAGTCCAAGTGACCTCCAAACGTAATCATTCATCTTTACCCATACAGGTAAGAAGGTAAGAAACATTTATGTGTATTTAAATATATTCAAAAATATATTCTTCGGCAAGTAGCCTGCCTGCATATCGTCAGCCCCCGAAAATGTCAAAACGAATAAAAGTTTCTACATATTTAGAAAATGCAAACAGCATACCTCAGGATTGTTCAGACGTGGAAAGGGAATTATATGATAGCGACGGTGAATTATTAGATACGCAAATTGATCCACAAGGCAATCATGAAAACAGTGCTATTATCTTGAGTAATGATGAGGAAGTTCCTGATGAAGACAATATAGATCAGTCAAGTGACAGCGATTGCGAAAATATTCCAAACAAACGTACGATACGATACGATACAGTGAAGTGTGGTTCCAGGAGGTGGCCACTTCCAAGTGTTTTTCAATATTTTAGATTTAGCCGGAATAAATAGCTGGATATTATACAAAAACACAACAGGAGAAATTATCTCACGGAAAGACTTTCTGTTTCGATTAGCAGAAGAACTTGCTTCAGAATATCAGACTTTAAGGACTAAACCATACGAAGCTGATATACCAACTACAGGTGGCACGGTTTCTGTACGCAAATGGTGTCAATAGGATGCTGCAATAACAACAAGACTACAAATATTTGCAATAAATGCAAAAAAAGTCTAAGCGGAAAATGTACAAGTAACAAAATCTTCATTTGTAGAAATTGTGAGCATATAAAACATTAAATGTTTTGTTATTTGAAGATGTCCATAAATCCATTTTTGTATAAAAATTAATATTGTTAAACCCTTTTCACCATTTTTTAAGGATGAATAAAGACTGCAAATCACGATGAGCATTTTTTTCTTATACACCAGTCATATTGACTGGTTACGGTAGAAATAGATGTATTTAAATGGCTGATAAATTTAGTGTTAATAGCTAGTTGGACCCCCTCCCCCCTTGACTGTATTCCAGACTGTATGCGACGCGGGATGGACGCATAGAGGACATGAACAACGTCCATTGGGATATGACGCCATTCTTCGAGGAGAGCGGTCTCTAATGGTAGAGGGAATCGAGCACGGAGTTTTGACTCCAGATATCCCCCACAAATGTCCAATAACGTTCAAATCAGGTGACTGAGGGGGCCAAGCAAGAGGACCCACTTTCCCCGCATGCTCTGCAAACCATTCTTGCGCGATTTTCGCAGTGTGGATCGGAGCGTTGTCGTCTTGATATAATGGGCATTCTCCTGGAAATACAGTCTGGACAAATGTATGAACCTGATCCCCCAGAATACCGACATAGTGGGCAGCTGTAACCTTCCCTGCAGAGTCACAAGCACACCAACACCACACCAAGATATCGCACCCTATACCATAAGGGAACCACCTCCGTGCTTCAGAGTCGGCACGATGCATTCAGGAGCAAATGCTTCTTTGGGCGTTCTCCACATATAAACGCGTCCGGTGGTCTGAAAAATGGTGAACGGGGATTCATCAGATGACTTTCTGCCATTGTTGTGGGGTCCAGTGTCTGTGTGTTTTACACCATTGACGTCGCTGTAAATCATGACGTGCTGTTACCAACGGTTTGCGAATTGCAACTCTTCCATACATGCTCGAAGCATGGAGTTCCCTTTCATCGGTTCTTGTTGAAATAGGGTTCTGAAGGTGACTATTCATCTCAGACGTTATCTGGGATAACGAATGCTGGCACTCTCGGGTCACTATGCGGGTTAAGGCTCTTTTATCCCTCTCGGTAAGCTTACTTTTCCGTCCACTGTTGTGCTTGGCAGACGCCACATTTCCGAATTTCGTGTGTGCTGACATATAGGCTGACACAGTACTTCTTGCACTTCCAAAATAATTGGCTGTTTCCGTCACCGAGCCACCAGCGCACCGCATTCCAACAATCATGCCTTTTTCGAACTCTGACAGGTCCGTCATTATTGCGTTTTTCAAAACTTGCGATAGACGTATGCCACAACTATAGTACCTATTGACCGACTCATACCTTTCAAATCCGCTAGGTGGCGAACTGCAGTGCAAAATAACATGCGCGTTACACGCCTTTGAAATATGCAATGCCTTTTACACGGGTGTTCGTAATATTTTGTCACCCATCTGTATATCAAGGTGCAGTTTCATCCACAGCAAATGCTTCTGTTGGAAATGAAGGGCTCTAAATCGAATAAAAAAGGAATCGAGTCTTCTGTAACAGTTCTATTATGCTGAACAATCAGACATTTTTTAATGAATGAAGTTTATTTGCTTGTTTAACATACTCTACTTTTGTATGACATTTTTAAATTATGGTTTTAAAAGTCTTATTTACTGGATAGTTTAAACTAGTACATTGGGATTTTTTTTCAAAATCTCGAATCTGATCGAAGAGAGATGCCTTTATTACAACAAGTACTTACAAGTAATAAAGAAGATTTACTTACAAGTCATAAAGGAGAGATGTCTTTATGACTTGCATTCTCCCATACATAAAGTGGCAGAGCGTAAATGTATCTATTAATACAGCATGATTTTTGCGTTGATTGGTTTATTAAGATTTAACGCGCAGTAGATAGGCATAAAAACAATAATTATAAATTAAATGCCATTATCATTTCGACTCAAAAGAAGTTAACAGAGCAACAGTAGTATTAAAAGAAAGAAAAACTTATACTATTCGTTTGTATAGTTTGTTGGAATGATGCATTTGAATTTTGATTTTCTTTCTTTAAAGTAAAAATTGAACGCAAATCCAAAATAAAGGTAATTTAATTTTATTTGACAGTTTTCCTCCGAATGCACACATAAGTTATATGCTATGTTTAAATAGGCAACTGGAAATTATATAGTGCAATATATTGATTCAGACCAATCAAATAAGAAGGAAAATAACTATATAATTATTTTATTTATAGTATTATACATCAACAAAAACATGTTATCATCTAGTTTTATATTATTTAAAAATATAAAATAACAGTTGAATCTCGATAAAATCGAGAATAAATCACCAAAAACACAAGCTGGCATAACGTTAGTTCTAAACAAGTTATGCCAGAAACGCACGGATTTTTTATGGACCCTAACACAGAAACTCGAATCACACGGAGCTTCTTATAGAATTAGGAATTCCTTCTTTGGACACCGATGTCTCTCCAAAATTAAATTCGAATTCTCTCATTACTCTCCTCTCTGACTAAAGACAAATAAAATTACCACATTTCATTTCTATGAGATATCCGCCTCCGGAAATTTTCTCCAATTCACAACTAACACCATCTGAGGTCTACCTGGGCTTGATATTTAATAAAAATAGTTGCTGGTGATTAATCGTTTCTGGAAGATTTGAGGAGTCTCTTCATAAGGCGAAAATTTAGGCATCTAGTTATCTTGCTGTTCATCTTGCTTGAAGATATTGTTACGTTTTTAGCGTAGCGGGTTCAGATTGAATGGACTTTATTTGAGGACAGCACAAACAAATTTATTTACAGCTATTTACAGGATGACTTGGAAAAGTAAAACTTCAGAAAACACAATCCAGCAATAATCAGTCACTTACAGCTTAAATGCAAGTCTTACGCACAATAAACACAGTTTTCAAAACAGCTATAGTATAGCACAGCAACAGTCAATCACAGCGAGCTCAATAACACAGCGTTAACAGCAAACGCAAACACAGCTCACTAATAATAAGCGAAAAGCTACAAGTAAGCGAAACGCTTCTCTTCCACGAAGAGAGATCCACTGCCAGGAAGAGGCAACCTGCCTCTTATATAGTCGGGCGAAAGCACGGAGAGGCTTCTGCAATCAGGGAGAAAAACCTCGGCGCAGCCAGAATTCTCTCGGGGTTACCAGAATATTCCTCCCGCCAAGTCACTCGGCTGGCGCGAAGCACCTTGTGAAGCACCGCCAACATTTCCACCTGCGGCGCGCGTTTCGCCCGCTTGTAACAATATGATGGATATGTTAAACAATTAGGCACAAAACTGTTTTCCATCAATTGTATATCTCAAATGACTAGATATAATGACTTTACAAGTGAAAAGGATCCACATTTAGAGGTCCATATGCCCTTAATGGAATTGGTGAGTACCTTCAAAAAATCTATTTTTCAATTTCAGTCTTAAAAAATAAAGTATATTTTGCTGAATCCAGCAATTTATGATATGTATAGTTTTGTAATTGCAAAAGCCTAAAAAATTAAAATTTTAAAATGTAAATAAAGGTGCCACGCCCCCTTTTTAAAGGGACATATTTTTAAAGGAATCCCAATTTTCACTTTTATTTATTTATTATCTATGTATTTTTCATAAGTTTGAGTGTTACAATGCTGAAATACCTCAGTATCAGTATTAATATATACTGTGTGCTCTAACTGAATGATGAAAACCATTGGATGGATGGATAGTGGGTTTTAGTGGCACAAGAGCCATTATTTGGCCATACTGTGCCATTCGTATGGTTATATGAAACCCATTGAGAATGCTGTTTTGAGCTATCTAATAAAAAGCTCTTGGCAAGATGCATTCACAGGCAAACCTAAAACCTTAATTACAGTTTCAACAATTGTGTATAGGAAAGAATCCTCCAAATAACATTTGTTGGACTCAATGCTTTAAAAATAGGTGTAATGGACGTTGTAATATTACTTTAATGATGTAATTAACAGTCAAACTGAAGTATTAAAAAATTTAGGTATTACATTTGGTAGAAATGCTTGTGATGCATTGAAAAAAAAAGATTTGCTTCGTATCCGAGAAGCTGATATTATGCATAAAAAATCAAGTAAAGAATCAAGAATCAATAACAATTAAAAGACAAATTATAAAAGTATCTGAACTTAAGGAAATGTCAAATACAGATGAATATGACTCTGACAGTTTTGAAAAATTAATACAGATTATTTTATAAGTAAAAATACAGTTTTTACAGTTTTCTCAATAAATGTTTTTTTTTTTCAAATTTAGGTACGTTTGTACAAAATTCTATTCATTGTAGAGATTTTAAATTTTATATTATAATCTATAGAATTATTATGTATCTATTAAACTCTTTTTTATGTATTTTGGGGGAGTAATATAGTCTTAAGAGGATATTTATAATGAAAAATACCCCATGTTTTTGACATGTAATGTTATTTTATTCATATTATTGACATTTATTTAATATTTTTTTGAAATTTTGTTGTTGTTCTAATAAAACAAAATGGAATTCATTATAATTATTGTACTTTTATGCACATATTAAACAAAGTTTGAGATGATGTTAAGCATATTTTTTTTCTGAGCGTACACATGTGCACCTGCGTATGTATGGATAGTCGCGTCTTAATACATTTTCTATTTGCTATTAAAAAATAAACATTTTAAAATAAAGCTATTTTTTATTGCATTCAATTGGAAAAGATACATTCTTTCCATAGTTGTCATATTTTTTATTGAGGAATAATTTTTACTTGTGTAAAATTCCCCCTTATTTACAACTAAAATTTTGACTATTTTTGTTGTCGAAAACGTCACAGTTCCCTTAACTACATGTGGTTACATCAAGCCGGAAAGTCAATTGCCATGTGAGGAGAAAGGGGATTCGTTACAATACATAAATATAAAATCAATACTTTACAATAAAATAAAATCAATACTTTAATTCTAGAAATCAAACATTAAGGCTATTTAATAAAAAGTAATCTACTACGTAAAGCGGCATACGAATAACTAGGAAAACGACAGTATCGCATTCTAACAGCCTTTTTTAGTGACATTAAATAATCACCATCCTTTAGGTGATATCATATCCAAATAATCACCATTTATTAGGATATGGCCGAAATATCATTCTTTTGGTGTGATGGCTCATCAATTAGGAATTCTCCAATCTATTGAAATCCTCCAAATCTACAAATTAAATTTACCGCAAAGAAATGTTTCTATTGTGAATGGCACCCATTTGGATATTTAATAGTTGATGAAAGTAATCTTATGACAAATATCAAGGTTAACTCTTTGAAGTCCGATGTCGAGTGTGACTCGACATTCAAGACTGTGCGTCATTTTGACGTTCTCTTTATTTATTTTTCAAATTTAGTTTTTAGAAACGCCCACATAATGGTTAAGAGATGTAGATTAATTTTTCAAAGAAATTAGACTTAAAAGAATTATGTATATTTATTTTTCATAGCGATAGTCAAATCTTTGTATTAGGTGAATAATTTTGCATCTAATTATTTTTCGGACTGCAACAGGTTAAATCTAAGGCATCAGTGTCTTCATGATGCCATCTCATATTTAGGCGGGGATATTCCAGCTTCAAGACCGATTTCGCCTATTAACCATCCTGTAAATGGGTCTAGTGCATGTTAAGTCCGTTGAAACCAAATATCCATCAAAGTTTAAAAGGGGGTTGCCAGCTCAGGTATCGTTTTCTTCATCTGACCGAGGCTTAATCCCTTAACTTGTTTATTTTCCTTACTATCTAATAAGATGACACCTTCTATTTGGGAATATTTTCTTATTTTGATTTAAATGGAAATCCATGGAATATTTGGCTTATATACGTATTCGAAGTCATTTTACTATTGAATTATATTTGTTATGAATAATTTATTTTTTATTTAAATCTATCAAAATTCGATAAATCGATGCACTTACGGCATAAGGAAAACCGGTTAAGGGGTTAAAATTACGAAATCCATTCAAAATTACACTAGATTTTGGTTTAAAAATAGAACATATAATTAACACTAAAAAATACTACTAAGCCTAAATTCGATTAGCCAAGTCTAACTGGTAATAAAATATCTCTCCGATACAAGTGTTTCAGTTCTAATTTTAGATATACTTCCCTTTTATTGTTATATTTTCGCCGGTTTTGCGACCTTCATGAATCCTAAAATTGATCGGTTTCCGATTTAGCGATTACAATTAAATAAACAGCAGTGAAACTCACCCGTAATTTTGTATTATATTTTGTTCATATTCGTGTTACAATATGCTAGGCTTATTTTAAAGTTTTCCCGTTAGTATTTAATACATTTATATCCAGCTACTCTTAAAATAGGGAGATAGATGAAAAGAAAGGTTAGTGACTGACCACTTTGAGGCTTATAATCAACCACCTCGAAGAAGATGCCAGTTTTAGAATTAATCATTGATGCAGATAAATTGGAATAAAGAGAGTAGCCGGCCACAATAAATCTTGTTGATAATGTTCCATTTAGTTTAGTTGGCTGTACACAACAAGCATTTTATATCTTACATTGAGGAAAAAGAAATCCGTTATTATTTTACAGCCATATAACGAGAAAATAAGGGATTTATTTCCATTATTTTCCATTTCTTTCCACACGGAAAAAGAAATCCATTATTTTCTTGGTAGATAGCTGTAAAATAATTATGGATTTCTTTTCCCCCAATCTAATATTTAATTCTTTCAGTTTAGTTGCATTAACGACCCATTTTTACAGCAACAATAGGGCTATTGTGGGATATGTCTGTCAATTTCGCACTGTTCAGATAACTGGGACGACACCTGAGATGGCATCCCCTATCCAAACTTCCCTCATATAATATATTTAAAATTCTTGAAACCGGAATGATTTATAATTCATTGATTAAAATTTGATATTACGTAGCACTTAGCAGTAACATACATAGAATTCATTTAACATTAATATTCATTCAATAACATTAGTAACATTAATCCTTTGCAGTCCGAAAAATAATTAGATGCAAAATTATTCACCTAATACAAAGATTTGTTTATTATGTAGGCGTTTATAACAATTAAATTTAAAAAAATGAATAAATAAAACGTCGAAATGATGCACCATCTTGAATGTCGAGTCACACTCGACATCGGACCGCAAAGGGTTCCTAGACATAAATATTCATTTTTTAAAGATTAATTCTAAGATATTTTAAATAATTGTCTACTGAACAAAACAAATAAAGCTATAGGAAGGAAAATAGAAGATTCTAGATTAGATTCGAAAAATAACTAAAATAATGTCCTCTTTTAATTCATTTAGATTAAAAAGCCCACATTTTTTGGCTTTCTGGCACAGAGGTAGCGTGTTTTCCTCGTGTTCTGGGAGTCCCGGTTGGGGCATGGTTGTTCTTCTGTGTACTATCTGTGAGATGTATGACTTTGCCTCCGATAAAAAGGTGCTGTGCAAGCAAATGTGGAGAGTGCGCAGCTAAATCGTACTCTTGGCACTAGACTTCAAAAACAAGAGACGTTCCTTTAAGCTTAAATCTCCTGTTGTATCAGCGGGGGGAGGGCTTGTCCATTGGCAAGTGCCATAAGTAACAACAACAACAAAACCCAAATTTAGAGTAACTCTAAAGCTATTTTGAGATTTGCTTCATAATTTTGAACAGTGGTCAAATGACAAGAACGACACCTGAGAAGGTTCTCCCCCTCTCCCTTCTTACCTCACTAATGGAAGGACATTTGGCTCTAACACATTTCATGTGTGCCGGACCCTTTACACTACGTTTCTTCGGTGGAATTGAGTCTCGAATTTGCATCCTCTGTTTTCAAAATCGACATCTTTCTGCTGTTGCCTTCGTGGCTCAATGTCCTCTTTTAGAGGTAAATAATAGGTATTTTGTGATTGTTTAATTTTAAAAACTAAATGGGGTAATAAAGCTAACCCTTTATCTTGCCATTGGAAACTCAGAATTTGGAAACGTATTGCAAAGATTTGCTTCAAAGCTGTGTCAATATATGTTGTTGTGTTGTGACTAATGGTACTTGCCGCGGACAAACCTCCGCTGATACGATCAGCAGATTTTAAGCCTAAGAAATGCGTCTCTTTGTTTCACACGTAGATCCAAAAAATATTAAATTATTAAAAAAATAGTTGACTTTTTAAAATTATAAAAATCTTTTGCCGTATATTCTAGAAAAACAATTTGTTATTTTTCATAAAATCATGCATTATTTTCGAGATGCGTAGTCTTAAAAGTAGAAAAGAAATCAATTACTGGTATATACACTGAAAAACTTGTATGTGTTGTGTTGTGACTAATGGCACTTGCCATGGACAAACCCCGCTGATACATCAGCAGATTTTAAGCCGGAGATATGCGTCTCTTATTTTAAAAGTAGCACCATATAAGGCCAAGAGTGCAACTTAGCTACTCACACGTCACAACCCTTTTTTAGGTGGCGGACTTCATTAATCTCAGATCGTAATGTAGATCTGGAACAGAGAACGATCACCTCTGACCCAGTACCCCCAGTGGTATTACTCTCGACATGGAGGACTCTGCGACCACGAACAGATTTAACAAGAGCCAGCCGCCATACACTCGGGGAATCTTTCCGCCGGTGAGATTCGAACCCGTAACCTAAGAAGTACGAGTCCAACGCTCTACCAACTAGGCTATCCTGACTGTGTCAACATATACCAAGGCCATATGCGGCAAATGTGAAAAAAAATCCCCTTGACCTCGAAATTACCGGTTGCAGCAGCAGTAGGCGTGTCTCTTCTAACTTTAGATTACCATGGCCTCTGGCCTGATTGGTAGAGAGTTGGACTCGTACTCCTTAGGTTCGCGAGTTTGAAACTCACCGGCCAAAAGATTCCCCGAGTGAGTGACGGCTGGCGCCCGTAAAATCTGTCGTGGTCGGAAAGTCCTCCATTTCGAGAGTAATACCACTGGGGGGGGCTGGGTATTCTCTGTTCCAGGTCTAAATTACGATCTCAGATGAATGAATGAATAAGCATGAAAGAAATCCATCCCCTAAAAAAAGTTGTGTCGTGTACGTAGCTAAGTCATACTCTTGGCCCTAGATGGCGCTACTTATAAAACAAAGAGGCGCATATCTTAGGCTTAAAATCTGCTGATCGTATCAGCTGGGGCTTGTCCATTGCAAGTACCATTAGTAACAACAACAACAACTTAAATCGAAAATTTCGATTTTCAAGAAGAATTCGTTGATAAGAAATGAAAGTTAAATGGAACTATAATTAGTCACTTTCTATTAAATAAGTCACAAGTTGCTTTCTTTAAACGTTCCGAAGGAAACATGACAAAAGGATGTTTTTTTTATAAGGAAGGCATACAATTAAATTATTTGATCTAGTTGTAAATGTGGTATTAGTGTATAATATGTGATAAAATGATTCTATTAACTTTCAGCAAAATAATATTTTGATAAAACTTTATTGACACCTTTTATAAAATAATTAACATTTAAAAATAGCGTAGTAATTATCAGCAAATCAAGTATGATGATGATGATGATCGCAGTCGTATAAAACCAATAAAACAATCAAAGCTATTTGGTAACCAGAAAAAGTGGTATCTGTCAAAAGTAGAAGTCACCAAATTTAGATCCGATTAAGTTTTAAAATCCTTTAGTCTGAAGGTTTACTCCATATCATGCAGCAGTAGATTCATTATAAATACCAATGAATGACTTTTTCGTACTACAAAGGAAAAAAAAACAGAACTGCATTAATATATAAAACAACGATATACAACACTAATAAATAGATATGTCTATATTAATAAAAATAGATCTCGAAATGTGTTGCTAAGCGCAAAACAGGAGAACAGCTCGACCGATTCGGCTAATTTTTTATAAATATTTTTGTTAAGACACGAGGATCATTCTTATGGAGAAAAAAATGAAAAACTGCGAGGAAAATAGTTAAAACGACACTTTTCTTACTCTCCCGCCAAAAATCTTCATTTCCTTTCCCCACACCAACTGAGTAAGATAGAGGGAAGTAATAAATTATGATTTGTTTAGAAAAAAAATGAGCAAAGTCAGTTGGTTTCCATTCATAGATAACAGGATGTTTAAAAAAGAAAGAAAATAGTTGCTTTTATTATTAGTCTGTATGGATTATTTAATCTATGCCTGCTCAAAATAAAGTCTGGACAGGGAAGAAAAAAAGAATAACGAAGGGAAAAAAGGGTTTGTAGAAAGAAAAGTAGCGAAGAAAAAAGGATAGAAAAAAAGAAAGAAAAGGGTGTGTTTGTGTGTCACCATTATTTCCTCTGTGAGCGGCATTTTCCAAGCTGTTTTTAAACTTTCACATCTCTTGAAAACCAATGGTGTCTTTATTTGTTTAGTGTGTTTACATTTATGAAAATTTGAATCTCATCTATAAAAACGTAGAATTTTAGACTTTTCCCTCCACCATTTAAGTGAAATATCAATTCTGAGACAATCATTGCACGGATAGAAAGAGGAAAGATGCGGTCATTATCTACAAATGCGGAAAAAGCATTTTGTAGATAATGACCAATACTCACCAAGGTCCAACAGAAATATACAGCTGCTACTAACATGTAGGATAAGCCACTCACGAATGTCCTAAATGCTTCTCCGTATTTCAAACCGAACAAGATGCCATCGTGACCACGAATGATAAACCTCAGTACATTCAGGACGACGCAGAAGACTAACGAAAATGTGATGAGGAATTGGAAAAGATTACGTAATTGTATCTGAAATAAGAAAAAAAGAAAACATTTTCCGGTCAAATTTTGCAAAGTGTAGATTCAAAATGTGGAAAAGTATAGAATAATCTTTTGAATTTTTCATACCAAATACTGTAAGGTATAGATCTAAAACGTGTAAAAATTGAAAATATTCACCGGGAGTTCTTATTATCATGTCAGAACATAATATTGTGTTGGGAATGAGGTTTGCGACGTCAACAAAAATTTGTAGGTTAAAAATAAAACAATCCGTAGGTGAAAAATTGAAACGTTATTATCTGCACGATCATCACAAAAAATCAGCTTTTAATAACGCGTTTCCATCGCATTTGCAAAAGCTCTGATTAAAAAAAAAATAATGACTACAGCAAATAAAAACTAGAAAAATGTCATTTTGTGCACGTGATTATATGAAAGGAAATAAACAGGAAACATGATATTTTTTTAAACAATCAATGCGAGACAAAGTTTTTTGCATCGTTTGCAAAATTAAGTGACTAATTCAATGAAATAACGAAAATGAATTAAAATATAATTTAACATGCAAGAGCACGTGGTGCTTGGTCGTTGAAAAAATTATGTTCGGACATGATACATTGAAATATGCTTAGCAGATTTCATTTTAATCTTTATAATTGAAGTCTGAAGTTCTTTCTTCTAAGTTAACTCTTTTCACTTTTTGCTTTAAACTGTACATTTTTTTCTAGAAATCGTGAAATAATTGATATAATTCTATACTTTTTTGAAGACAGTCATCTTACTAATGAACAGAAGTTTTAGTAATTTAATGTTATCGAATAATTTAGTAAGCATAACTATTATTCATCTAAAAACATTGGTATTATTGTATTATTTTTATTATATGATAACTATATATTATATGATGTTTTGGCAAGGAGGTTTTGGTGTCTCCGAAATTTGAAGGCAAGAATTATCCGTTTTTTCATTGATAGATAGCGAGTCATCTGACCCATGTGGTTTGCTTTGCCTGTATATGTTGAGATATTTAATTAAATTTATCATCAAATGTTTTTTTGTTGGTCTTTTGTATGAAATATCAACATCTTCAAGTTTGTTTACGATTTCTTACTTTTATATAATTAATCTAGCTCTCAAAAGATTATCGGGTTTTTTTAAAAATTCACTTTTAGGTTCAACTATCGCAATTTTGTAAAACGCCATTTATATTTTTTTATTTAATGATATTATAAACGCATTCTTACTAACTGTATTTCTCAGAATACTGTAAATATTAGAATGTAATTTTAATATCAATCTGCATTACGTTTATTTGATTAAGCCACATAAACAATAGTTTCCAGGAATAGTGACTTAATTGAAATTACTGGATTTTTTTTAAAAGTCAGAGAGAGAGAGAGTCGTAATTTTTTCAAATCGGTTTACGCTGGTTAATGATTTAATTTAATTAAGACATATAATAACTTAGAAATAATAACATTCTCACATGATAACTGGAAATTTGCGCCAGTAGATTTCCTTTTATTTAGGCTATGTTATGCTGTTAAGAGAATTTTACAATCTACTTCATTCATTTTCTGCTTTTTAGAGACTTCAACGCTTGTGCAATTGTGTGTTTTCTATGAAAAAACATTAATACTAATATTTTTACGATTTAATTATCACTTCATTTAATAATTTAAATAGTTTGATATTTCACTTCCAAAACAAAACACTTGTTATTGTCTTTTTATTGCTTTTAACAAAAAAATAAATGCCAAACCTTAAATTTCTAAAACAATTTTCTCATTTTCATAAAATATTGACCAGAAGTCTAAACACTTATTAATTTGAACACTTATTTATTTTTTTCTTTGGCTTTTGGCATTAAATTTATTTCTGAGCCAATTAGAGGAATTTGTAAGTTTATTTATGTACCTATATATACCCTAAAATTCCTCAATATTTATTCACAAACAAGATTTTTATAAAGTTTCTTATCAACTATATGATGTTTTTTTAAAAATTTAATATTAAAATCCAAAAAGTTTCTGTATAATTTTGATCATATTTTATATGTATTTGTGATATTATTTCCGGGTGCACTTAGCTTAATGGCGAAGAAGAAAATTTTAGATTTTTACATCTGAAATATCACGAAGTTCATGAACTCAAGGCTTCTAACTTCCAGGCATAATAATTGAATAAGGAGTGGCATGGAAATAAGACTACTTAATACGCTTTAAGGACGAAGAAGATAATTTTACAAATTTTTAATAGTCGATATATCATGGAGTTCTTGAACTCAAGGCTCCTTATTTTCAGGCATAAGTGTATAGAGAGTGGCATGGAAATGAGACTATTAATATGCGGTTATTTTAATAGACAATGGGATGATACCAAGATAACGAAACCTCTCTCTCATGGCAAACTTAGTGATAAAAAGGAAGAATCCATAATATTCTAGAATTTCGGTGATATCTCTTTTCGGACTCCACTTCTAGCTTTAAATCTAGTACATTCGCTCTCTTCTCTTTATGGCGTTGCGATTGTTTAAATGAAATTTATTGCTAGTGAATGGGCATTTACGGCAAGTTTTTTTTAGTCTAAGTTCCGGCTGTATTTTATTATTCGTGTTTTCGTGACGAACATATTGGTATTTGTTATTGGATTTGTTGGCATTTGTTATTTAGTATCGTGGACCGATTCTCCGCTACCATTAAATTCCTAGACAAAAAACACTTTTTATCGTGCCAGAACATATTTTTGGGATGAGGTTTTTGGCGTCAGTAAAAATTCGAAGGCGAAAAATAACTTTATTACATGCACGAGCATCCAAAAAAAATCCTCTTTTAATAACGCGTTGGCATCGCATTTGCAAAAGCTCCTATTAAAATAAAGTTAATGACTACCGCAAATAACACATTGAAAAATGTCCTTTTGAGCACGTGATTATACGAACTAGATAGGAAATGTGATATTCTTTTAAACAATAAATACGAGACAATGTTTGTTGGATCGTTTGCAGTACTAAAGTGACTCACTCAATTAAACAAATAAAACGAATAAAAATATAATTTAACTTGCACGAGCACGTGGTGCTTGGCCGTTCAAGAAATAATGTTCTGGCATGATACATTGAAATAGGCGTAGTAGATTTAATCTTAATCTTTTTTTTACCTTATACTCAGTCGCTCTTTTTATAAAGAACAAGGCGATTCCCGTGCTGAAAACTGACGTCACCCAGATGGTGCAAATCCAAGTCGCTATCTGCAGACATTTTTCGTCAGAGGTGACAAGGTACAAGTTGCTTCTAAAGAGAAGGTTGACCATGAAGCCAATGATAAAGAAGATGTTTATTATGCTCGCACATTTGAAAATATACTTCAGAAAGGCAGGCAGTTCTATCTGCAACAGAACAAAAAAATGCACAATTTTTTAAAATTTTTTTGATATACTATTAATTGCAAGAAATATCTTGAGGGCTGTTAACCCTCCATGGGCCGAATCCTTGTTTTTGAATTTGTTCCAAAAAAATTGTGGGAATGAAAAATCAGAAATTTTAAACCTATATATAAAAATGAAAACAATTTTTTTGTGTGTTTAAACAATTTTCTTGCTTTATAATCCTTATGTGACTTTCAAGTCACACCGGCCTATAAAGTTCTCTCTTCTGTGTATAATAGCCCATATGTGAAAGTTCCTAAAATAATCTGCATTTGGTGTAAGGCATAAATGTACATGCATCCATAAACATAGTTTTGTAATCACTGACAAAAAGCATAAATAATTTCAATTGGATCAAATGGTTTCGCGTAGTTTTACTGCCAAAAGTTTGCACAGCAATTGTTTTGCTATTTCGGTTTGATGAGCCTGACAATGGTCATGAATACTAGTAATGGTTATGTTTGTCAGAAAATATGAACCTATATATGCAATTAGAAACAAATCTTTGTGTTTAAACCATTTTATTGCATTATAATCATTATACGACTTTCAAGTCACACCGACCAATAAAATTAGCACTTCTGTGTATAGTAGCTCATATGTGAAAACCCATAAAACAATTTGC
>JAOUZG010038134.1:865477-881191 GCA_026289955.1 Argiope argentata | reverse complement strand
TTACAGAACACGTCGACCAAGAGTTACAAAACCAAATGTTGACAGGTATTTGGAAGTAACTACCATAACTATAATTGATGGTCCTGCGCAACAATTCCAAGATGATGGAAGTGACAGTAAATATTACAGTGCACGTCGACCAAGAGTTACAAAATCAAATGTTGACAGGTTTTTGGAAGTAACTACCTTTACTATTATTGATGGTCCTGGGCAACAATTTCAAGATGATGGAAGTGACAGTAAATATTACAGTACACGTCGACCAAGTGTTACAAAACCAAATGTTGACAGGTTTGGGGAAGTAACTACTATAACTATAATCGATTGTCTTGGGCAACCATTCCATGATAAGGAAAGTGAGAGTAAATATTACAGTACACGTCAACCAAGAGTTACAAAACTAAATGTTGACAGGTTTGGGGAAGTAACTACCATAACTATAATTGATGGTCTTTGGCAACAATTCCAAGATGATGGAAGTGACAGTAAATATTACAGTACACGTCGACCAAGTGTTACAAAACCAAATGTTGACAGGTTTGGGGAAGTAACTACCATAACTATAATCGATTGTCTTGGGGAACAATTCCAAGATGATGGAAGTGACAGTAAATATTAAAGAACACGTCGACCAAGAGTTACAAAACCAAATGTTGACAGGTGTTTGGAAGTAACTACCTAGAAGAAAGACTCGTTTTGTCCATTATCTTCGACCATTGGTACTATTTTGCTGTCCATTCATTAACTATCAAGCTTAAATTAGCAAACATTTCAACTAAATTAACTTGTATTAATTATTCATCATATGTTCTAGGTGCAATAGTTGTAAAAAACGTTAGATAAAGTTTTTAATCGATTTCAATCGATTTTTTTGATGCCAAAAATTATGGAAAAAAGTTTTAAAATAAAAATTATTCTACTTACTTTCAGTGCTACTTGAAATTGAAGTTCTGGGGACAATTCCTTAAATTCCTTAATTTCCCCTTTCTCTTTCAGAATGTTTCTTATTTTCTCTATTTCCGCTGCATCCATATGCTACAGTAAAGAATAAAACGTTGCATACTATCAAAAATTATTAATATAAATTAATTTCAATCATTCTGAACTTTTAACATAGAATGTTTTCACAAAGTGAGCAATTTTTTAAAAACATTGATTGTCACACTATGATGATACGTTATAGATATATAATTATACCTAATCATCTATTTTATCACATGAACTTCTCTTCAAGAGTTAAGAGATAGCGAAGAAGGGATCATCTAATTAGATGGCCTTGAGCTTTTTTAAAAATACATTCGAATTTTATATCCGATTTAATTTTCTCTTTATTAAGATAATCTTAATTTTTAACCACAAAAATCCTCTAACAAATGTCTGTCACAGAATGACCAAATCTGGTCCTTGTACCATAAAACCAAACCAATCAAATCATTTGCTAAAAAATATGTAAACATTAATTGGATTTATTTTCCCTTTCGAGAACCAACTACAGTGTTATTTGAAAAAATGCCTTTAATAGTGGTTTCCCTTGTAAATCACATTGAAGCTACAATAAAGATTTTAACCCCTACATAAAACTTTGACCTTCGGTAAAGATACTAGTTCCAGATATGGCCTGGAGAACTAAATATAGTTCTTTGGCTTAAATCTAGAAATTTGACTGAATCTCACTTTAGAATGTGTTTTGGATGCGTTTTTTCTTGAAATGATTGGGAACACAATTTGCTACGGAGGAACAATTGTATTCAGAAGAACATTTACCAAATTTCACAGGTTTAAGCCTTTATAATTTTCAGTTATGTATTTTTACCATGAGGTGGCACCCTGGTCTAGTGGTAGCATATCTTACCAATCTTTAAATTGTCTTTAATCTATTGTATTATTGTCTACAATAGAGTGAAAAGGTATAATAAGCATTAGTGTGAATAGTACTAATAAGCATTCGATGCTATTTTTATCCTTAACGCACAATTATTACTTTGTTTTCCCTGAACGATTTTTGGTAAGTATATTTGCCACCCCTAAGTAAGTATATTTAACAACCCTTATTTTATAAGTTAAATTCAAATCAACGAACCTTTGATATTTTAGCACTTTCACCAATTTATCATGACAGAATTCTAAAAAGTTTTATTTGTCAATGCCTCAGAATTATGCTCTGTGAAGGGTTTAATTTAGCTTTATTAACATACCGCTTTAAAAGTAATATTAGAATTATTTTTGGATGAATCTCGCAGTTTTGAACCATGGTCTGAGGACGAAGACTGTAGCCCTATCGTCAGGAGAAAAACTCTAGTAACCCTAAAAGTAGGAATCCGTCGCCTTGGAAACGGGACATTCTATTACATTTTGGTGGTGATGGAAAGGACTGTATTTTATTTGGCCCCAAAATAACAGGTTTGAAGAAGCCTTATCGTTAGAAGAATTATTGATTACAAACCTGATTTTCCTTTGTACTTTGGTCCATGCCTGACGCTCTTATTTCGCGATTTTTCTCATCAATTCTATTTCATGTTTTATTCCGTCAATCTTTGATCTTAGTTGTGAAAGAGAACCTGCCATTTGTTTTAATTACATTGTAGACTTGCTTTACACAATGACTACATTTAAAAGTGGGAAGACTTTGCATTCTCAAGCACGATCTATAGTTCAAAAAATTCTGCAACCATCTGAACAGTAGACAATCACTAACTCTCTAAAATTGCCGATTTCAAACGTAATTGGACCAAATTCTATTAGAAGCAGGGCATGAAATTCAAAGACTGCCTCTTGAATATTGCAATTCGAATCCCAGTGAATAAATATGAATCAAAACTGCCAGCTACGAGATATCTCGTATTTAGCGTGTGTATCAAAACTGCCAGCTACGAGATATCTCGTATTTAGCGTGTGTATCAAAACTGCCAGCTACGAGATATCTCGTATTAAGCGTGTATATCAAAACTGCCAGCTACGAGATATCTTGTAGTGCGTGTTCCAATTTTAGATTAATTAAAAACGGCCATTTTAGTTAAAAATATTTTTAAAAGGTGAATGAAAAATTTATATGAAGTTAAAAAACGTGTTAATTTTCAATTTTTATTACAAAAATTGTAACTTAGATGATTAGATTATGATAATTATATTTATATATATATTACATAAATTAAAAAAATATTTTTATTATTGTTGCTGAATATGATAAACTATAAAACAAGGATCAACACAAAGTGCTGACTTCTCGGGGCACTGTGGACTAAAATACCTAGTCTCTTTACGTTTTTTTCCTTTGCGCAGAATATATAATTTACTGATACAATATTGTAATGGCATTTACTGCAATTTTTATTAAAAAAAGAACACTACGAGGTAACTTGTAAGTGGCAACCAGCACAGGAATTTTTATCAGTGACGGCAGCTACAAGTTATCTCGTAGTGTTTTTTTTTTCAATAAAAATTACTGTAAATGCTATTACAATATTATATCAGTAACTTAATATAATTATATTTTGTAAACTTTCATGTATTCTTCAAAATAAAACGTTGACACCCAGGGCAAGACGCTCTAAATATGTCTTGCAGTCAATGGATTAACCTAGATAAGAGCGTTTGAACATTCCTTGGACTTGTGCAGGCTAGACACCAGCGTGGACAAGCAGGAGGGGGAGATCCTCCATTTCGTTTTGGTTCTTAGTTTAAACTAGGCTTGGATCTCTGAGGTCTGCAGTATAGAAGAGGGGGGGGGGGATTTTGGCTTCTTTCATTTGCCAGCGTATTTGCAATTTTATTTAAGTAGAAGCCTGTATGAGAAGGGATCCAATGAATGCTCACTGACTCGGTCCTTTCGAATGTAGTTAAATAGAAGATAATGTCCAGGTCGATCTTTTTAAGAACGTGTGACCAGTCCTTATCCTTGATAATAGACCTTATCCTGGATAACAGCGTTTGAACATTTCTTGGGCTGGTGCAGGCTGGAAAGCCAAGCGTGGACAAGCTGGAGGAGGGGATCCTCCATTTCGTTTTGGTTCTTAGTTTAAACAAGGCTTGGATCTCTGCGGTCTACAGTATAGAAGAGGGGGAGAGGGATTTTGGCTTCTTTCATCTGCTAGCGTATTAGCAATTTCTGCCCATACGAGAAGGGACCAAAATAATGCTCACTGACCCGGTCCTTTCGTAATGTACTTAAATAGATAATGTCCTGACCGATCTTGTCAAGAACGTGTTATCAGTCCTTTATTGTAATGAAATCTTCCTGTCTGTGAAGATCAAAATTTGAAAATTATCAGTCTCCAAGGAGAGGTCCAAAGTCTCAGCTGAAAGGTCATGTCAACTCTTTGATATGGCCTTTGGAATTTCCTTTAAATGGATGCCCATACGAGAAGGGATCTAATTGATGTTCACTGACCCGGTCCTTTCGAATGTAGTTAATTAGAAGATAATGTTCTGGCCGATCTTGTCACTAACGTATCACCAGCCCTTTATTGTAATGAACTCTTCCTGTCTGTGAGGATCAAAATTTGAAAATTATCAGTCTCCAAGGAGAGGTCTATAGTCTCATCTCAAAGGCCATGTCAACTCTTTGATATGGCCTTTGGAATTTGCTTTAAATGGGTGCCCAAATGAGAAGGGATCTAATTGATGCTCCCTGACCTGGTACTTTCGAATGTAGTTAATTAGAAGACAATGTCCTGGCCGATCTTGTCAAGAACGTTTCACTAGTTCATTTATTGTAATGAACTCTTCCTGACTGTAAGGATCAAAATTTGAAGATTATCAGTCTCTAAGGAGAGGTCCAAAGTATCATCTCAAAGGTCATGTTAACTTTTTTGATAGATATGATTCAAAATTTGATAAAACCCTACATTTTAGAAAGTGAAATTTATGCACCAAAATTCTCCTTTTGTATTTATCGCATTGTTGTATTCGGATGAGATTTGATTTGATTTCTTTTTATCCTACATACAGTAGATAGTAGATATTGCCTGTTGCAGCTTTATATAATAAAACGTTTAACTTATATAATACTTTTTTCATTTCAAATTTAATATTATTAGTTATATTGGAATCGAATAAATGAACAAAAATATTAAAAAAAATTACCACGTTCATTAAACGAGCTAAAACAATTACTTCCGGTTTCAATACGAATTCTTAAACACAGATTGTTCTGAAGTTTTTGGTAGTAAATTTTGAAAAAATATCGTTTTATTTAAATTAATTTCTGTATTTTTTTAATCTTCTGTGTCTGATATTTTGGAATCGAATTTAACTTATTTTTTCAATGATTTAACGGCTTGGCAGGGTATCATTTGTTGGTAATGAAAGTTTATAATCGATAATAAAATTTGGATTTGGATCAAGGAACATAAGGAAAAAGAAAGCACAAGGAACATAAGGAAAAAGAAAGCACAAGGAACATAAGGAAAAAGAAAGCACAAGGAACATAAGGAAAAAGAAAGCACAAGGAACATAAAGAAATCACAAGGAACATAAAAAAGAAAGCACAAGGAACATAAGGAAAAAGAAAGCCCAAGGAACATAAGGAAAAAGAAAGCCCAAGGAACATAAGGAAAAAGAAAGCCCAAGGAACATAAGGAAAAAGAAAGCACAAGGAACATAAGAAAAAAGAAAGCATAAGGGAAATAATAAAAAAGAAAGAAAAGTTAGAAACAATCAAACCATTCCTCATACAAAATTTCAAGAGCAAACATTCTTTTTCCAGCTTCATCAACTGGTAAAAAATATATCCACTCACCTTTCATCTATTCTGCAGGTTCAAAATATTTCCTGCTATTTCATTCGCGAGACACCAGTTCTTGAACAATTCAAGAATGGTGTCCGGTTTATCAAAGATTATTCGATTTATCGCGGAAACCGAATGACGAAAAGTGTAAGTAATTCCTCAGCCATTTTAAATTAGTCAGATGATTTCAAATAGTGGTTACCATCATTTAAGAATTTCAAAAGAACACATTCAAATCAAACATTCACTTTTCAGATTCCCATTAAAAATAGCATGAAGGTGTCTAATTAGCTATATAAAATTTTTAATTATAATACAGAACTAAATTAAAATCATTAATTGATACTTTTTTATTATTTTTAATTTAACACTTATTATAAAACAATTGTAATCCATATACAACTCAATCAACTTAAAAAGTAGCAAACAGAGCAACATCAGGATTGCAAGAAGATCGTTTTGATGAGTTACGATATTGGCGACAATCTCTAGGGCACACTAAAGTACAATTCAACCGTCTTGTATTTCTACAAATGAAACTGTCGATTATGTTCTACAGCCGTATTTAATATCTAAACAATACTGCTCTACTTTAAAACTTATAAAAGTCTATCTTTATTACTTGCAGAATGAATTTCCTTAATATACAGCCAACTCCATGGTGCAAGGAATGTAAAGACCTTAGTGGACCACTGCACCACTAGGATATGGACGACAGCTGGGTTATTAACCCCTTAACAGGTTTATTTTCTTTGCTTACTAATTAGATGACACCTTTTATTTTGGGAGCATTTTCTTATTTTGATTCAAATGTAAATTCATCGAATACTTGACTTATCTAAGTATTCGAAGTCATTTTACAATTGAATTATAATCGTTATGAAAGGTTTACCTTTTGTTTACAACTATCAAAATTCAATAAATTGATGCACGCACGGCATACGGGCAAACCAGCTAAGTTGTTAAGTCCTGGCAAACGCTTGCTTCTTCTTAAATTTGAGTGTCTGCCTTTGAAATGAGGGAGGCGTTTTAGTGTCATCTTCAAGTGACAGAGTCATCAATTTGACACATTTTAATGAGAATTCTAATGTGTAAGAGCTCTTCAAAACACAAATAAGTCATGTAATGTTGATTTATTGTATTTATTGATCTAATACAACAGCTTTCTTAAAATAACTACTGCATTACTTCAATTCTTTTGCGCATTGAATAGAAGTTCACAAGATTGCGCTAGCTACATACGCTTAGGAACTGATGCCTTCAATGAATCCACAAATTATATAATTATTACTTGGCTTTTATTAGTTTAATTTATTTCAGTTAGTAACAATGGGAAAGACTCATAAGTACCCTACATAATAAAATTTTTAGTACTTAGGAAATCTATATGAAAAAAATGATACTGATACAAAACTTTATTGTATCAATTTCACGATGTACCATCATTTAATTATAGTGAGTTTACAAAGAATTTCAACTAATGTCAAAGATAAAGGAAATAAATTTAGTTATTCGGGACTCACAAATCTCACATTGTGTTGATAAAAATTATTTAGTTCTATACAATGAAAAGTAGAAAACAAATTTATTATTAAAGAATAACCATTTAAAGTAAAACATCACTTACTTTGTTTCGGATTTTGTTCCGACCTTTGCCCATTTTTAAAACTTTCGTTTCGCCAGCAATCTAATCAGGAGCAGGCCTTGCTGTTAAAAGAGGCGATATTGACACTACCTATTCCTGGCAATCTCTTAACGTCGATCATTCCAATGAGTTAGCTTTCCTGTGAGGTCATAGTCACGTGACCAGTTCATTCGATGCCATAGTTACATATATAATCTCCTATAATCTAACATGAAGTTGCAAGCTATCGTAGTTTGATCATTACTATGCTACTAGGATGATCATGAATCCATCTGCTAGTTTGCCATCTTATGCTTTTACTTAAAACTATGAATGTTTATTATGATTCATGGTCATGGTCACATGGTCAGTTCATTCGATGTCATAGTCACATGCCCTATAATCTAACAGTAAGTTGCAAGCTATCGTAGTTTGATCATTACTATGATACTGGGATTATCATGAATCCATCTGCTAGTTTGCCATCTTATGCTTTTACTTAAAACTATGAATGTTCATTATGCTATGCTAGCTAATTCCAATGAGTTTGCTTTTCTGTGAGGTCATAGTCACGTGGTCAGTTCATTCGATGTCATAGTCACATGCCCTATAATCTAGTATTAAGTTGCAAGCTATCATAGTTTGATCATTACTATGCAACTGGGATAATCACATATCCATTTACTAATTTGCCATCTTATGCTTTTACTTAAAACTATGAATGTTTATTATTTTATGCTAGCTAATTCCAATGAGTTTGCTTGCCTGTGATATCATAGCCAAGTAGCCAGTTCATTTGATGTCATAGTCACATGGCTGGTTCATGTGATGATATAGTCAAATGCTATATAATCTCATATTAAATTGCAGGCTATTAGTTTGCTATGCCACTGGGAGAATCATGATTCCACCTACTAGTTTGTAATCTTATGCCTTTAATAAAAGCTATGAATGTTTATTATGGTAGCTAAATTATGCTATTATTATTATGTTATTATACTATGATAGCTAGCAACCCTATGAGTTTGCTTTGATGTACTATCAAGGTGGGTTCATACGAGGCCAACTATTACAAGCAAACGTTGTCTTTATACTGCTGTCTCTATATTGCCCTCAGCGTGTGAACAGTTGAGACAATGTCGTTGGAACAATGGCAAATGGTTGTCCCGACGTATCAACTATTTGCCATTTCCCGTTAGGATCAGGTGATTTTTTTGAAGTAGGCGTTGCCTTCTATTGGACGCAATAGTTGGCGTCGTGTGCACCCAACTTCATAATCACTTGAATGTTTCATGGGATGCCACAATCATATGACTTATAATCTCATATGATCTAATGTCGCATTCACACTCAGACAATTATAAGATGAAAACTAAGCAGCGCATGTTTAGAATAAGACTGATTTGTGTTTTTCACAACTTTAGAAGATAGATTCAGGTGTTCCATGCTTGGCTATAAACTGCCATTTTGGCGTCACTGAATTTTTCTTTTCAAGGCTTATCGTATTCAAATAATGGATATTTACACAAAGAAATATGGTAAAATAAAAAAAAGGTCAACATACATAAATTCGGAAAACTATACAGAATAAGTGGTAAATGAAATGACCAAAGAGCACAAAATCTCATCAAATAAAGCAAAAAAATAACGAAGTTAATTTATGATAAGTGATATTTTTTGGCGCCAATAAAACCGCCAAATTTCGGGCAGTAAGAAAAAAACTGTATACAATGGCTTGTAGTTGTCTCACCAGGACAGTTACTTGCTATCTACAGAACAGCACTTTTCTTTCTTTCTACGCATGCGCTGTCTATTTGCCGTCTTATAACTGGCCGAATGTTACCAGGCATAAAGGAGGGTTCACGCAAGACCAACTATTGCGCGCAATAGAAAGTCATACCTACTTAATGAAAATAACGTGATCCCAACGAGACAATGACAAACAGTTGAACCGTCGGGACAACCGTTTACCGTTGTTCCAATAACGTTGTCTCAACAGTTCACATGCTGACAATATAGAGACAACAGTACAGGGACAACGTTTTTTCGCAATTTTTGACCAATTGTGAACCCACCTTAACTTTAAATTACCTGTTCTCGTAGGCTGACCAGTTACTATGCCAGTAGGAGAATCATGATCCAACTACTAGTCAGCTATCTTATCATATTACTTAAAATGAGGGATGTTTATTATTCGTAAGACAGAAAGGAATTCTTACCATTAAACATGAAAATGGATTCTTTTATTGTTTAAACATAATATTAATTTATGATGAATATTCTATAGAGTTTAATTTAACCCTCTTTTTTTATGTCTTCTTCGCAGCTGACTTCCCCAAGAACAAATAAATCATAAACTGCTTCTTTGCTATTGATATTGCTATCTTTACGCAGAGTAATACCACTGATTTTGTCACCAAAACGCTTAAAAAAGGACTCCTGAATGTTGTAGTGTGAACCCGAAGTGGCATATTACCATTAATACCTAAAAGACTCATGCCGTCGTGTTCAGGAAAGGGTAGCTAAGGAAGCATCTATTTACATTCACATTCTTTGGCGATAATCGGTCTTGAGAAAAAGGACTCATGAAGATTGCAATTTGGTGCACGAAGTGCCATATTGCCATCAACTAGGAAACGACTCATGCCGTTATGTTCGGGAAAGGGGAGCTAAAGAAACCTCTACCTTTACTCACATTCTTTGTAGATAATCGGTCTTGCTGAAAAAGAAGTAAAACACCTTGGACTGATCTTAGACAATAAACCTACTGTTAGACTCCACCTAACTTCTTTGAAGATAATCGGTTTAATTCTTCTTAAAGAAGTAAAAAAAATTGAAGTACCCAAGGGGTAAAACACCTTGGACTGACCTCCACCTCTTTTGTCCACCACCACCAAGTGACCTTCATTTTTAGAAGTCATATCAACAGTAGTAAAAAGAAGTTATGATCTAAATTTCACCACAATATCCCTTTCATTAGCAGACGTCTATCCCTAACAATTACATAAAGTTTTTAAGAAATTTTATTTTTAAAGTAATAATGAAAACAAAATCTAACAAAAACCGCATTATCTTGAAAATTTAATGTAAAAGTTTCATGTGAAGAATTGTGCAAAAAGATTCAATTCATTTTGGAGATGATTTTATTGAACAACATTATGCTGCTCTTAAAGTATCCACATCAGGATGACATAACGTATGTGTATGTAGTTACCGTAATAATTTTATTTTTAATCGGGATTTTAATGCCTTAATATTGTCATCCAACTTATTATCTTTCATTTTTAAGGTTTTAATCTTCTGAAAAAGCCGTGAAATGTCAAGGTTTTGTGATATATCTGACGTAGTTTCAAGTGAGACATCATTGAAATCAGTCAATGATCGTCAGTTCAATCAATGATTCAACGAATGAAATCTACCTATTAGATCACCCATTTCAATCTTCTTTTATTTCATTAAATGAAAATACACATTTAACCAACAGGGGTTTTATTTAAAAACAAACTTTGAACCATCAGTAGATGACTAGGTCTACAATTGATGCGGCTAGACCTTTCTTTCACACTACACGAATGAGAGAAATCTGTTATTAATTGAATAAGTTCCAACTAAACATACATAGCAGTCTTAGTTAAAAAATTAATTAAAATAATGTAAATATTTACTTATAATAAAGCACAACGTGTGTGTGTGTGTGTTTGCGCTGTACAGGGCAGACAGTTGGACCTACAGCTACCAAATTTAATACATCTATACCTTGAAGACCGGGAATGTGAAACTCGGAGCCCTTTTTTTGAATTTTTAATTAAAATTTTAATTAATTAAAAAATAAGCGAAATTTTAACGTTTTTTCGCTATAACTGCTGTAAATATTAAATCACAAAATTGATTTTAGCATCAAATTAAAGCTCCAAAAATTAGCTTTTAATTGATACTGATGTTCTGATCTATAAATTAAAACTTTTTTTAATGAATTTTTAAACATTTAATTTAATTGTATTTTTCAACAATTTATTTGACAATAAAATAAAAATAAAATTTTATCTTCACGAGGATCTCAAAAAAAATTAGCTTTTAATAAAATGTTGCCATTATATTTTCAGAAGTTCTGATTTAAAAAAAAGTTAATTGCTATCAAAAATAAAACAGAAAAATGTAATTTTCATCACGTGATTAAATGAAATGAAATAGGAAACGTTATATTATTTAAACAATAAATGAAAGAAAATATTTCTTGAACGTTTGCAATATCAAAATTATTAATTCAATTAAATAATAATTAAAATAAAAAAAAAATATGACAAAAGTGCGACAGTTAAAACTGAAAAAGAATTTTTAGAAAAACATCAAACGATAGTCTTCTCAGAGCGAGATTAATTATTTAAAAGCAAGAAATCTTAAACGAACTTGAAGAAGACGTAATTTCAAAGAAACGACGAACAAAAAGCAATTGATAATAAGTAGAAGTAAATTATTTTTACATTCTTTTTTTTTTAATTTTTAAAACAATAAGACATGTTTTGAATTGATACTTTTACTTATGTGAAGAAGATATATTGTTCAAATCAAAGAATTCACCTTCGTGATTGTAATTTATCTCCGCATTTTAATGAATCATGCGAAATAAAAATGCATCTGCTTTCAACGTAGCATGAGTAATATTAAAGCTATATTGATAAAAGCAGGTCAGCTATTTGAAAACGCATCTTCTTCCAAACAAGCATACGTAATAATTAACAACGCAAAATTTGTAAAAGCTTATAAAACTATTTTTTACCCGCATATTTCGGAGACATCAAAACTTTCTAACCAAAACAATATTATGTTATCATGAGAAAAACAAATCAACTATCATTCCAAATTAAACATATAAAAATGTCATTTTCGGCACGTGTCTGTATAAAATGAAACAAATATGAAACATGATTTTTTTGGAAAATAAATGGATGCAAACGTTTTCTATGATATTTAACTATACATATATTACTAATCCTATTAAATAATTTTATTTAAGGCAAATATGGCTTAAAATCTACAAGGCTTAATCTGTAATCGGAGCCCAACGTCTAATTTCTTAATTTTTTGAGAAGAAACATAAATCTCTTAGCAATTGGTCCAAGTGAAATATATAAATAGTAGACTGAGGGAAAAAATGTTGATGAATTAAATTTTTACATACACCATCTGCTCTGTGAATCATGTTTAACAAAATATTCTAGAGACAATAAGTCCTTAAAATAAAAAAAAATGGTACTCCAATCAACTAAATCAATCGTCAAAACTGATCGATCTATGAAAATTTCAATATAACTATTCGATAAAAACTAGATCACTTTATCAAGATCTCAAAGAGGCCAATCAGGGTTACTCTAGAATAATTGGCCAAGATTATGAAAATGATGATCAAAAAGATCAGACCTGTTTAAGGACTACATAATAGCATAAGTAAGTTATATGACTATAGAAATTTGAAGCTTAAAAATATTTTGCTGAAAAAGATTATTTTGAGACCAAGTTATGTATAAAAAAATTGATTGAACCCTTTAGTAGGCATTAATATTGGCGAACCGACTGGTCGCCAAAGGCGGCTAGTAATGAAATAAATTTAAAGGAATTATTTAAAATTTTATGAACATGTACAGGTAAATAGATAAATAAATGGTATTTAGATTATTAAGAACGAAAATTTTTACATTTTAAATGAATATATTAGTTCTTTTGAAATTATATAACGGATGTATTGCGTTAAGATGATTCAGTATCCAAAGAATTCATGAACAAAAATAGTTTAAAATTAATTTTATTCATAAATGAAATAAAAATAAGAACAAACGATTATGTAGATGAATAGTTGAAACAACAAGACTATTAAATTTAAAAGAGAAAATAATTAAAAAAATCGCCTGTAAATGTTTATGAATTAAAATCAATTTCTAAATTAACCTTAAAATTATGTTTGTTTCAAAGATTTAGAAGTCTTGTTATTTTGATCATAAAAATTAGAATTACCTAAAATATTTATAAAAACTTATAATTAATATCTTATTATATCAGGTAATTAATAAGGCGATCTGCGGCAAATGCAAACTACAATGAAATTAACCTCGAAATGTACCATCAGCAGCAGTAGTAGACGTCTCTCTATTAGCTTTGGATTACCACGGCCTCAAGTTTTTAAATCAAATATTTTGAAATTCAAAAATAATTCATTGATCAGAAATGAAAGCTAAATGAAACTTTAATTAGTCACTGTTCTAAAAAGAAGCCTCATCTTGCTTTCTTAAACATTTTGCAGTCCGAAAAATAATTAGATGAAAAATTGTTCACCTAATACAAAGATTTGTTTATTACTATGAAAAATAAATATAATTATTTTAAGTCGAATTTCTTTGAAAAATTAATCTACATCTCTTAAACATTATGTAAGCATTTTCAACAATTAAAGTTGAAAAATGAAACGTCAAAATTATGCACAGTCTTTTGAATGTCGAGTCACACTCGACACCGGACCGCAAAGGGTTAAACGTTATTCAAGAAATATTGTAAAAGGGTATCTTATATAAGGGAGATATAAAATTACATAATTTTATATAGTTGCGAATGGAATATTAATGTATGATGTGTGATAAAAATGAAGATTTTATTACTTTTCATTAAAATATTTTGATAAAACTTTATTAAAACACTTTTATAAAACATTAACATTTAAAAATAGTGTAGCGATTATCAGCAGACCGATGACAATCGTAGTCGTATAAAACCATCAATTCTATTGGCGACAAAAAACATTGCCAAACATAGAAGTCACCAAATTCATTATCCGATTTAGTTTAAAATTCTTTAGTCTGAAGATTTATCCCATATCATGCAGCAGATTTCTATCTTCACCATCTAATAACTTGATAAAACTGCAAAGTAAAAAAAAAAAATCAGAACCTTTAGCCATTATTATAGCATAAATAAATAAATGTATAAAGTATAATAAAACCTAATTCAAAATAATGTTGTAAATATAAATCGTTAGCATTTTCGACATCTAAAGTTCATTTGGATTTACAGAATTGTACATTTCAGCATGATACAAACATTGATTTGTACAATTAGATAAAAAAATCAAATCATAGAAGTAATCAACTGATCTTTATACCCTATTAGAAATTCTCTCCTCGAAAGCATTGAAGAGAAAAAAAAATCATAGCCGCATTGAAAGTTTAATTTACTAGAGCAGGGGTTCTCAAACTTTTAGACATTGCGACCCCCTTTTTAGACTAAGTATTTTGGCGCCCCACAAAAGTTTTAACTATGTCTAACGTTTAGACAGAGATATTGAAAATTTTACACGTACTCAAGAATTTGTAGAATATGTGTTGGGTATTGGCACCACATCCCTTGACACTTCATCCTTCTCCTTACTAGAATCATCTCATCTCGACACTTTGATTGAAGAGTCTACAGATTACATTCCAGTTAAGGATATGCGTGGGGTTGTGTGGATAGTTAATCCGTTCAGTGAGCAAGCCGTAACAAAAGCTGAGCTAAGTGCCCTTCATCATGATGAAATGATAGAGATCTCAAGTGATCAGTCAGCTAAAGTAACTTTGAACAAAGCTTATATCGACAAATTTTGGATACGTATTAAAAAGGAATACCCAGAACTGTCCACAACAGCATTAAAAAATTTGGTACCATTTTCTACACATTACAACTGTGAACAAGGATTCTCCATAAAGATGAATTTAAAAACTAAATCAAGAAATCACTTGACACTGGTACATGACATTGATTTGTGTGTTACAAAGCTCATTCCAGACATTAAAAAATTGGTTAATTCCAAGCAAGCTCATGTATCCCATTAAGTTATAGAACACAAAAACAACTTGTATGTGTATTAAATCTTTATGTGCATTAAAAGCTTTTTTAATTATTTGTTTTATTTTTAATGAAAAATACAGCAATAAATTAATTTTCTTTAAACTTTTCTTCCACATCTCGTGACTCCCCTGGACACATCACACAACTCCCTGGGGGTCTCGACCCACCTTTTAAGAACACCTGTACTAGAGTAATATTTAAAAGTTTCCCTTTATATGATAATTAACATTACTGCCATATGTAACGCCAACTATATCCCCCAAACATCGTCAAATGTCCCCGGACCACCATATGGGGATCCTCTTCACAAACGGAGTCGTTGTGTCTAGACAAGGACCTAGAAGGACGGAAGGTGTACGTTTATATTACATCTTCAAAGGAGAAGATCGTAAAAAAAATCCAGATGTTAAACTGTCGCAATTATCGAAATCAGGTGGTTTTCAGCCAGTGGTAGCTATGGATTGATTACAATTAACATGTTTTCGGGAAGGGT
>JAOUZG010038134.1:859386-865467 GCA_026289955.1 Argiope argentata | reverse complement strand
TTCGGGAAGGGTCAGCTACAAAGATGTGCTTTTAGCCAGTGTTAGCTATGGATTGATAACATTGGCTTTGAACCTTCAAATGGCGTTGAAAATTCAATGGTAATATAGTTTTTTGATCAGTTATTTATAATAACTGTAATGGTTAGATCGGGAAATCCTGGTTGGTAGGGTGTTGGAGTCGCATTCCTTGGGCTGTGAGTTCGAATATGCCAGCCAAAGATTTTCTGTGTGGTGGGCGTTAAATCTATTTTAGTCAAAAAGTCCTCCATGTCGAGAGCAATACCACTGGGGGTGCTATGTCAGAGGTGATAGTTCTCTGATTCAAATCTACATCAAGATCGGTGAATGAATGAAATGTATATAAGAAGTCAGCTCCGTTAAAAGGGTATGTGAGCTAGAATTCAGACTTCTGCCCTCGGGTGCTAAAAGGTCATATCTTAAGACAATAAATAATACACACCTCTTTGCGTTGTGAGCCAGAACAATAACAACAATTGTTATTATTTAATAAAAAGAAACTAAAAAAAACTCTGTTTTGACCATAGCAAGAATTCACTTTAAAAATAAATATGAAAAAAAATTATACATAGTATCTTTCTGTTTATCATTACTACAAATATATATTCTATAATTTTTCAAAGTTGAAAATCCTTGTAAACAATTTCATTTTATTATCATTTCTTTTTAGTTCATAAATTCTGTACATAGCTATTTCTGGTTTTCCTTCTCTAAATATTTTCGCATTTTATAAAATTCTTTTAGCACGTCCATCAAACCGTTTAGCGACACGAATGGGTACGTTCTATTGGTTCTGTTCTGTACTTATCGAGTTGTCTTTGATCAAACTGGTGTATTAATAGCAATCAGTAATTGATAAAAGTTTGCTAATTTTATATGAATACTAAATAATTATTTTAAATCACTAAGTGGAATCTTTCAAACGATCATGTTCATAGAGGAATGACTGACAAATTTTTCTCTCTTGGAGAAATCTGGGTTAAAGTGGTCATTAGTGTGCCCCCAAGTTTGCCGCCAATATGGCAACCCAACACAACGCTCTTGTAGTAACCCTAATGATGTTTAATTTTACTTCTTCCTACAATGGTTGAGTTGCACATGAGCTTCAACTCTTTTTTATAAATTTCCTGTAAATAAAATTTCCCATTAAATCAATTCTTTTTGCGTCTTTGTCTTTCTCAATTATTCATTGTTTACTGTTCATGCTATCCACACAGTCCTACTGTTCTATGTGCTAGCGAAACTTCTAGTTTCCCGCTCCCGTGGCTAGCCAAGCCGTAGGATGTTTTTTTAAGTTAAAAAATTCTGCCCGGTGCCTTTAACAAATGCTGGGTTTGAAAAAAAATGCTTATCGGTAAAGAAAAATCATAATTATATTGCGAAAAATGGTAACCATAACTATCCCATAGAAGTGTTTGTTTACTTTGTCCGCCATCATTATTGGCGACTTGGCATCTTTGGCGCGGCAAGGGGCATACTAAACGTAACTTTTACCGAAATCTAAAACCGGAGATATGACAAAATTTGAATTTGATTTTTTTTAACATTTACGATTCTGTGTAGACTACTCATAGTAGAAAGTGAAAAAAGGTATGTAAATGGTCCAAACACACTTTGTAGAAAATGACCAATACTCACCATAGCCCAACAGACGCATACAACTCCTATTATCATGTAGCACAAGCCATTCACGAATTTCCAAAATTCTTCACCGTATTTCAAACCGAACAAGATGTTATCGTAACTACGAACGATATTCTTCAGGACAATCAGGACGAAGTAGGTTATGAACGCAAATCTGACGAGGAAATCGTACATATAACGTAATCGTATCTGAAATAAGAGAAAAAGGAAACATTTTCCGGTCAAGTTCTGCAAAGAGTAGATTCAAAATGGGAAAAAGCATTAAATATTCTTTTGAATTTTTCATATCAAATACCGTGAAGTATATATCTAAAATGTGTAAAATTCGAAAATATTCATCTGGAGAGCTTATTGTATTCTTTTTATCAAATGAGAATACGATGTTTTGATTAGGAAGTTTTGGTGTCTCCGAAATTTGAAGCCATGAATTATTTGTTTATTCATTTGTAAAAGGCGAGTCACCTTACCCATGATATTTGAAGTTTGCTTTGCCAGTATTGTTTGAGATATTTAATCAAATTTACTATTAATTGCTCTTTTTTTGTCGTTTCTATGAAAATGACATCATCTTCCCGTTTGTGTACGATTTCTTACTTCTACATAATTAATCGCGCTCACAAAATTCCCCCCTCTCTCTCTTTTTGGAAATTTCATTTAGTTGCAACTATCGCAATTTTGTAAAACGCAAGCTATACTTATTCTTTAATGACATTATAAGCGCATTCTTATTAATTGTATTTCTCAAAATATTGTAAATATTAAAGTATAATTTTAACATCAATCTGCATTTGAATTTTACCACATATACAATAGCTTCTAGTAATATTGAATTTTCGTCGAAATTGCTGGGGTTTTTTAAAATCTTAAAATCAGTTAGGCTCCAAAACTTTTGTCAGCTAGAAAAATTAGAAATGAAAGTTTAAAAAAATTATCATTAAAGAGAGAGAAGTCTCGTAATTTTTTCAAACCGGTTTAAACAGTTTAATGATTTAATTTAATTAAGACATATAATAACTTAAAAATAATAATATTCTCACATGATAACTGGATATTTGCGACCGTAGATTTCCGCTTGACATACGAATTTATTTAATTTTCTTATTAGATAACTCATCCTATTTTGGTAATTTATTGTTAATTTGATTTTTTTTAAAATTATATATGGAGCATTTGGGATATTAAAGCGTTTCGAATTGATTTTTGCTTATTTAATTAAATTCTGTTGCTTAGTTGCAGACTTGAAAATTAAAATTCAGTCATTCGATGTGCGTGTCAGATACGTCATTGTATGCGAAGTGGTTAAAAGAATTATACAATCGATTTCACTCATTTTCTACTTTATAGAGACTTCAAAGTTTGTACACTTGCGTGTTTTCTATGACAAAACATTAGTATTACTATTTCATGGTTTAACTATCATCACATTGAATATTTAAATAGTGAGATATTTAAATAGTGAGTAGTAAATATATTTCACTTACAAAGCTAAACTGAACACCTTTTTTGCAATTTTATAGCTTTGATCAAAAAGTAAATAAGAATCCCTAAATTACTGTAACAATTTTCCATTATTATAAAATATCCATTGACCAGAAATCTAAACACTCATTCATTTAAACTCTCATTTGAAAGCTCATTTTATTTGAACACTTATTATTTTTTATTTTTATGAGGCTTTTTGCATTAAATTTATTTGTTATGCAATGAGAGGAATTTTAAAGCTTATTTATATACATCTCTATACCTCAAAAATTTTCAATATTTATTCATAAATAAGATTTTTATAAGGTTTCTTATCAATTGGTTAATGATTTTTTTTAAATTTAATTATAAAACCCAAAAAGTTCCTATATGCTTTTGATCATGTAGCATATGCGTTGTTACGTATTTGTAATATTGTTTCCTGGCGTACTTAGTTTAATGGAGTAGAAGATAATTTTACAAATTTTTAACAGCCGAATTATCACGGAGGTTTTGAATTCAAGGCTCCTGACTTCCATGTATAATAAGTGAATAAGAAGTGGGATGGAAATAAGACTACTTAATACGCTTTAATGACGAAGAAGTTAATTTTACAGATTTTTAACAGTCGATATATCATGAAGTTCTTGAACTCAAGGCTCCTGACTTCCAGGTATAATAAGTGAATAAGAAGTGGGATGTAAATAATATTACTTAATACACTTTAATGACGAAGAAGTTAATTTTAGATTTTTAACAGTCGATATATCATGAAGTTCTTGAACTCAAGGCTTCTTACTTCCAGGCATAATAAGTGAATAGGGGGGGGGGGCATGGAAATGAAACTATTTAATACATGTTTATTTTAATGGACAATGGGGAGATACCAAGATAACGAAACCCTTCTTTGAGAGTAAACTTAGAGATAAAAAAATGAAGAAGCCCGAATATTCAAGAATCTCGTTGATATCTCATTTCGGAATGCAGTTCTAGTTTTAAAACTAGTACATACGATCCCTTCTCTTTATGGTGTTGGGATTTTTAAAATGAAATTTGTTGCTTATGAATTGTCATTTACGGTAAGATATTTTAAGTTTAAGTTTCGGTTGTATTTTGTTATTCATGTTTTGTTATTAAGCATCGTAAACCGATTTCCCATTAACATTAAATTCCTGGACAAAAAACAACTAAACACTTTTTTTTACCTTTAATTTGGTGACGTCTTTTATAAAATAGAAAGTGATTCCCAAGCTGAAAACTGATGCCACCCATAGGGTGCAAATCCAAGTCGCTATCTGCAGACACTTTTCGTCAGAGGTGATAAGGTACATGTTGCTTCTAAAGAGAAGGTTGGCCATGAAACCAATGATAAAGAAGATGTTGACAACGCTTGCACAGTTAAAAATATACTCCAGAAATTCAGGCAGTTCTATCTGCAAGAGAACAAGAAAAACATTTTCACAATTTTTTTCGAATTTTTTGATATAAAGGGTATCCTAATAATGTCAAGAAATTTTCCAGAGTTGTTAAGGCTACTAGATAAACGAAAATTTCAATGTAATGGGGAATTGATGAAGGAAAGGAAAAAAATTGAACTTAAAAGTATCTAATGGAGAAAATCCAAGGTCAAGGAGAATACAGGAAAGGAGATCGTCGTTCCGTGTCTCACCCTTTAATGAGACGAGATCGTCTCTGAATCCGTTGACGAAAAGTATACACAATCAAAGAAAAAGTATCAAACCACTTAGAGATTTCGATTAATCCCAGTATTTCCAACACCCCTAGATCAGCAAAAAATTTAAAAAATTATTTTTATTGGTTTGGGAAACGATATTTCAAAATATTTTGGATCATGCGGGATCAAATTTGGTATTTGATCTTTATTCAATATTTGATATATGTGTGATTTTGAACGGTAACCATAGACATGAAACTTGTCTCCATTCAATCAGGAACAATAACTAAAATATGAAAAATGCTTGTTGAATAAGATATTAGTATGCTGTTTTGTTCCCAAACTGCAGATTATAATACAATTTTGCACCAAATTTGGTATTTGATCTTTATTCAAAATTTGATATCCGTGGGATTTTGAACGGTGCCCATATACATGAAATTTGTCTCCATTCAATTAGGAACAATATCTAAAATATGAAAAATGCTTTTAATATAAAATATAGTATGCTGTTTTATTTCCAAACTGCAGATTCTAATAAAATTCTTTACCAAATTTGGTATTTGATCTCTATTCAAAATTTGATATCCGTGGGATTTTGAACGGTGCCCATATACATGAAACTTGTCTGAGTGCAAGTTGGAACATTAACTACAATTTGAAAAGTGTTTTTGAATAAAATATAGTATGCTGGTTTGTTTCTAAACTACGAATTCTAAACCAATTTTACAACAAATTTGGTATTTGATCTTATAACAAAATTTAATAACCATGTGATTTTGAACAAAACCCTTAGACAGGAAATTTTTTGCGAGTGCAAGTTGATATGTTTTTGTTGTTACTTATGCCATTTGACTACGAACAAGCCCCCTGCTGATACAGCCACAGGTTTAAGCCGAAAGGAGCGCCTCTTGCTCCTTTCAGCTAAAGCTAATTTGGGCCAAGACTTCTACACACTCACCACATTTGCTTGCACAGCCCCTTTGTACAGGGGACGCAGTCACACGTCTCACAGATAGCACAAAGAAGAACAATCCTGCCCTAAATGGGGCTTGAACCCGGTAAACCCTGATTATGAGGAAGAAACACTACCTCTGTGCCAGAAAGCCGGTGCAAGTTGATATAATAACTACAATTTGAAAAATGTTGAATAAAATATGATTTGGTGTTTTTTCCCCCAAACTACAGATTCTATTCCAATTTCGCAACAAATTTGGTGTTTCATATTTAATATTTGCTACTCTTAGACAAGAAATTTGTCTCCGTGCAAGCAAGGATAATTA
>JAOUZG010038134.1:849386-854386 GCA_026289955.1 Argiope argentata | reverse complement strand
TACATATGCATCTTTTTTTTTTAATATTCGTAATGATTGAACAAATTTTTAGAATGAAATAAAGAATTATTTGATGTTTTAGATCTTTGATTTCAAATATGAGGTGGGAACATATGTTATGGAATATAATAAGATTTTATAAATCTTTATGAATTAAAGAAAAATTGAAACATATTAATCTTTCCTAAAAAAAGCTTTTTATTCTTTATAATCACTATGGCTAGCAAAAAGTAGTAATAACTGTTATCAAAGAACGATGTTGAATTATGAAAATAACGAGTATTCAGATAGTAAGATTGAAATACTCAATTTTTCTCATTTTCAGTTGTAACTTAAGTTAAATAATTGAGTTCTCATTTCAAATTTTATTATAAACAAAATTATATGCAAATTGATTTACTTTTTAAAAATTGTGCTCATCAAAAAGTGAAAATAATTTTAACTGCACATCTTCCATCAACTAGACAATAACACCGCTATTGCTTTGTTCTTCAGTCATTTACTAGCAGACTTAAATTAGAAAAAATTTCAATCAAGTTAACTTAGATCAAACATTCATCATATCATAATAATGTAATATTTATCAAAAATTTTGGATCAAATTTTGGTAATCAAAAAATATGATAATTGGTAATTTTGATAATCAAAAAATTTTGGTAATCAAAATTTTTTTAATAATTTTGGTAATTTTGATAATCAAAAAAAATTTTGGATTATCAAAAGTTTTTGATCGATTTCTCATTCAAAATCTGTTTTAGACGAATTTAACAGTCAACCTATAGATATAAAGTTGTCTATTATGATCAAACATTAAAAAAACTGAAATATTAGAAATGTTCAATCATTTTTTGAAGGGCTAATTTATGAATTTATTTTTATTTTGAATAAGAATTATTCTACTTACTTCCAATTCTATTTCCATTTGACGTTCTGGTGACAATACCTCAGGTTCCTCTTCCAGAGAGTTTTTCGTTCCCTGTTTTTTCGATTTATCTTTTTGCTACATCAAAGAATAAAATGATGCATACTATAAAAAACTATTATTATAAATTAGTTTCAACCATTCTGAACTTTCAACATAGAATGTGTTCATAAAATGAACAACTTTGTTAACTCATTGATTGTTATAATACGATGCTACGTTACAGATAATATGTAATTATGCCAAATCATCTATCTCATTAGATGACTTAATACTCTACAATAGTTAAGGCGACCGGTGAGCTTTAAAATAACTTTTTGCAGTTTTCCCCTTAAAAATTTGAAATTTTACAGGATTAAGAACAACATTATAGAAGATGACACAAACTTTTCAAGCATTATATTAATATATTTATGTTAGGGAGGTTAATAGAATATAATATTATTGATAAATATTATCAATTAAAAATGTTCCAGGTGCTCCAAATTTGTTCGAAAGCACTCCAATTTTTATAATTACGTACTCTAACCCTTTTAAAACAAAAGTTGGGATTCATCTTGAAGTTTTAGTTTGAAATATTAAAGTCAATATAATAACTTAAAACTACAGATTTCTTAAAATATCGTTTAAGTAGTTTTGAGTTATTATATTGGGTAATTTTAATATTTCATACTCAAACTTCAAGATTAATCTCAAATTTTGTTTCAAAAAGGTTAAAGTAAGTAATAATAAAAACTGGAATGCTTTCGAATAAATTTGGAGCACCTGTAACATTTTTAATTGATAATATTTATCAATAATATTATATTCTATCAACCTCCCTAACATAAATAAATTAACATAATGCTTTAAAAGTTTGTGCGTCATATTCTATAATGTTCTCTTAATCCTGTAAAATTTCAAATTGCTAAGGTGAAAACTGCAAAAAGTTATTTTAAAGCTCCCTGGTCGGCTTAAGAGATATTAAAGATGGTTTTATCTAATTAGATGCCTCAATGACTTTTTAAAAGCTATTTATATTTTGCATCTGATTTAATTTATCTCTTTTTAAGAATATATTCATTTTTAATGCGAAAACCATCTAAAAATGTTTGATGCACAATGGTCAAATCTAGTACTTGTGCCATAAAACCAACCCAAAGCATTTGCTAAAAAATATGGAAACATTCCTTGGATTTATTTCTTCTTTAGAGAGGTAAATACAGTGTTATTCGAAATAATACCTTCGAATGTGTTTCTATTGTAAAGCCTGCGAATCACGTTGACGTTGCAACCAAGATTTTAACCAATACATAAAACTGGGACCTTCGGTAAAAATGAGTTTCAGGTGTGGCCTACGCGAACAAAATTACTTAATATAGACCTGCTTGAATATAGTAACTTTACTTAATTTATTCCACGAATACATATTTTGTCCGCTTAATATGATGATTCTGTCATCTTTATCTATATATATTTATATTAAATGTAGTTATTTAATAAAGAGTAAGTGAAATAAAATATTTCTTTGTTAATCTAAGTAGGAATTGATTTTTTTAAAAATAGTTTTTTTATATTATTTGTTTACATTAAAATCTATAAACTTCCATTTTTACATTCACTATTTTTATAAATGAAACGCTTAAAAATCTGATATTAACTTTAAGACCTGTTTCGGCGTCATGTTCTCGGATTGTTTCTAATAGAGTTTGACCTCTTTCCCCTCAATTATGGTTTTCTGGAGTTATGTATGTCTGTTCACTTTACCGACAATGTTTGGGAAGCTCCTGTTCGCCGTCCATAGGTAGGGGTGATCTAACAATAGGCCAATTGGCAGATTTATGATGAAATTCGTAAAGACGTAGGTCGTCTGAAAGAAACTAAATTTACTAAATCTATCGAATTTGAAACACCTTTAATCTCTGACATTTCAAAATACAAATTCCCATTGTGAACATATAATTTTTATTTTGCTTAACAAATGAGCCATAGGAAGAATGCTTCGCTCCTTGAAGTTTAGGGCGACTCAAGTGGGCTTATTGTTATTATACTTCTATGGTGATAGGTTAGTTATTTATCGAGAAAGCTCTGTTCCGATTCCCCTTTGCCTTTAATGGTATCGTTGCAAATCTTCCATCTGACCAATCGTAGGGCCACTCTCGCCTGTGGAAGTAGATGTGGATCAAAAGACAAAGACTACCGAAAACTACAAGGGCGGTCAAAGAAGGCAAAATGAGCTTGTTTGAAGACTCACACGGTCATTCGGAATGGAGCTTTTCGTGGGTAATTGAAATCAGGAAGTTTACGATGTTATATACCATCTTTTTTACAACATGACATTTAAAGATTTCATCAAGTATCAATAAAGCTTATACTATTATGTATATAGCATTTGTTGATCTAGAGATAAAGTATTAATGGCTCTTGAATTCTATTTTGTTTCAGATAAAAAATTTCATAATAGGAAATTTATGATGACTGCTCGTAAAATCTGATTATTTTATATTCATTAATTAAGGCATTAAATAAGCGTGCTAATTTCGTCTCCATGCTCTTGTTTATTTCTCTTCTTTGATATGAGGGGCTGTCTCCGAATTCAGCCCAAAGAATTCCCAACAGTGGTTTAAGTCTAATCTTTTGAGTTCGATTTAACCGTTAAAGATCGGAAAAATACAAAATGGTACTGTCTGAAAATCATACTGAGAAAACATTTGTAATATATATATAAAAGTAATCTCTCTGAGATAAGCATGTTTTCTAAGTTTCCCATATATTTTCACTTCATTATTTATTACCCTCCCCTAAGCGGCACCTCGAAATGAGGATCAGATGCTTCCGGCATGGTGGTTGGATCTCACCTCCTAGGGGGTACATTAATGGGTGGGATTTAGGCTTCTTCCACCGGTGATGTTACATACTTCCTACGGGTTTATTCCGAGTGCCTACGGGTGAGTCTAAGAGTCTGGTATGACTTTCCTTATTTATTTGGCAGTTCCTCATATATCTTACAATGTTATGGGATCCTTGTACCTCTTTTTCGGTCGGAACATTCAGTCAGACTGCTTTTAAATATTTTAGCTTAAGCTAAAGTTGCATTAGCTAATTCATTTAACCTCTTCTGATTCATGAAAATTAAGGAAGCAGAATTAGTTAACATTTTGTAAGACAATGCGGTTTTGATACATGAAAGTTATTCGGAATTAAATAATAACCATTCTGGTGATAAGGATTTTACTGTTAATATTAGTGAGTTAAAAATATATAATTTACATGCTTGCAATTGATATGCTTTTCAGTTACATAAAAAAATTAGGAATTATTTGATATTTATCTCTGAGCTTAATTTATCCATAAGCGCTGGATAATGTGAAAATTTCATCAAGATTATCATAACTTCGTTGAATGTCACAATAGAAATAGTTGTGTTTACAATTATTTGTAATAAAATAAATATTCAATAATTAATTTTCAGAAAATTTAGAGAGGCAAAAATACAAGAGTGTGAATATGGAAAAATATAAAATATTAACAACATGTGAAACATGATTATGCATGAAATGAACAGTGGCCAGTATGTTCTTCCATAGCTATGCATGATAACTTAAATTATATAAAAACATTTTAAAACATTTGAGCAATTTTTAAAGTGTGCAAACAAGGTTTTGAAATCATATAGAGCAATTTTTGAAGCATACAAACAAGGTTTTGAAATCCAATAGAGTAATTTTTGAAGTATGCAAAAAAGGTTTTGAAAACAAATAGAGAAAATTTTGAAGCATACTAACGAGGTTTTGAAGTCATATAAAGCAATTTTAATGTATTCAAATAAGGGTTTACACCATATAGATCAATTCTAAAATGAGCAAACAAAGTTTAGAAGTCAGAGCAACTTTAAAGTATGCAAACACATTTTTGAAGTCATATAGAACAAGTTTAAAATATGGAAACTATCTAAAGGCGTATTGATCTATTTAAAAATATGGAAACAAGTATCTGAAGGAATAAAGATCTAATTTATAGTATGCAAAGAAGTATCTGAAAACAGAAATCTATTTAAAAGTATGCAAAGAAATATCTGAAAACATATAGATCTATTTAA
>JAOUZG010038134.1:825435-841933 GCA_026289955.1 Argiope argentata | reverse complement strand
CTGTGATGTCATAGTCACGTGGTCAGTTCATTTGATGTCATAGTCACATGCCATATAATCTAACATTGAGCTGCAAGCTATCGTAGTTTGATCATTACTATGCTACTGGGATAATCATGAATCCATATTCTAGTTTGCCATCTTATGCTTTTACTTAAAACTATGAATGTTTATTATGCTACGCTAGATAACTCCAATGAGTTTGCTTTGCTGTACTGTCATAATTACCTGATTAGATCAGGCGGTGTCATAATCATATGCCTCATAATCTCAATCCGGGGATCTAATGCCGGGTATACATTCGACCTGTTATAAGATGACAATTAGGCAGTGCATGAGTTGAAAGAGACTGATTTGTGTTATCCAAAACTTCGTGATAGATTCAAGTGTTTCATTCTTTGCTAAAAATTGCCGTCTTGGAGTCCCTGAATTTTTCTTTTCACTGCGTATCCATTAAAATAATACATATTTTTAATGGATTATTACAAAAAATTACATTATTTAATGGAAATATTACAAAGAAACACGGGAAAATAAAAAGGTCAAACTACCTAAATTTGGATCATTAAATGACAAGGAAGAAAGTGAAAAAAGAACACAAACTGGCATGAAAATTGTTGGAATTAATCTATGATAAGTGGTAGTTTTTTTCGTGCCAATAAAACCGCCAAATTCTACAAACACACGCCCCAACTTGGGCCAAGAGTGCTGTTTAGCTACGCACTAGCCACATTTGCTTGCACAGACATTTTTATGGGGGGGCACAGTCATACATCTCACAAATAGCCCACAGAAGAACAACTATGCCCAAACAGGGACTTGAACCCGGAATTTCCAGAACACGAGGAAGATGCGCTATCTCTGTGCCAGAAAATCGACAAGTTTGTTTATTGCTATGAAAAGTAAATATACATAATTCTTTTAAGTCGAATTTCTTTGAAAAATTAATCTACATCTCTTAACCATAATGTAGGCGTTTTCAATAATTAAGTTTGAGAAATAAATAACTAAAACGTCAAAACGATGCACAGTCTTGAATGTCGAGTCACACTCGACATCTGGCTGCAAAGGGTTAAAGCGTTGGAGAAAGGGATTATGAACTTGATTTCTGAAGGGGAAAACCACAGGTTTTTCTAGATTCATAAAATATATGTATATATATCCAAGAATTACATAAAATTTAAAATAAATTTCAAAGATATATATTAACAATTTACACTAGAGTATATTTGTAAAAAAAAGGAGCGATTCGCTAAAGACATATTTATTACATCATAATAATGTTTTTACGCTATATTTTTCCACATTTACTTTATTCGTAATTTCTAAACCGCAATAGCGCACACTAGAGAAATATATTAATAGCATTGCTTTGTACGTGAGTACGAATCCAGTAACTAAAGCATCGAAAAATATTGTATTTTAGGAAATAAATTTAAATTTATTTTTGAGTTCTTATTAAAAGAATAGAAACTATTGTAGAGAAATATGGGTATCACAAAACAATATATTTCCGATTTATTAACGGGGTATAGGAATCTATTTTCCCAATAAAATGCTCAAAAGCAATTGAAGAAGAAACTTTAGGATTTTGACTACTTTTACCCCCTTAACTGGTTTATTTTCCTTACTATCTAATAAGATGACACCTTCTACTTTGGGAATATTTTCTTATTTTGATTCAAATGGAAATCCATGGAATACTTGCTTTATCTACATATTCGAAGTCATTTTACTATTGAATTATAATTGTTACGAGTGATTTAATTTTTGTTTACAACTATCAAAATTCGATAAATCGATGCACGTATGGCGTACAGGCAAACCGGTTAAGTGGTTAATTAAAATTTTCAAAAGCCTTCCTTAGTGAGAATCATAATAAAAAGTTTTCTCAAGTTTTAATTGTATGCATATTTTTAAACGATTTTTGCCTTATATTATTTACATATAGCATTCTACGGTATAAAACACCTTTTTGTTAAATGTTATTTGCCTTTAATACAAAAAAGAAAGATATTAGAAAAAAACTGCTTATCAAGTAAAAGGACATTTTTAAGGTACATTTATATTAAGGTAATTGCTGATTTTAATGTGAAGCCGCCGATTTTTTTTTTAAATCAGCCATTATTCTTATCAATATGTGGCTTTCAGACGAGGCCAACTATTGAACGCAGAAGAAAGCCACGCCTACCTTAGGAAGATCACGTGACTACATGGCATATCATTGTCTAATTTAATTTAATTTAATTTTGTTATATTAACGTCTTGTTGTAAATAAATACTAGACTATTTTGGGTTGGACCTCGTAATTTTGAACCCTGGGCACATGACGAGCACAACATCAGAGTTGGCACCCCCTCTACACACCACACTAGCGAGAGGTCATTTGGCCATGACATATTTAACGTGCAATTGATCCTCTTACATGATGATTCTTCGGTGGAATCGAGTCTCAAATTTGAAGCAATACGGCTCATGAGCCGAGATCTTACCATCAAGACACCGCTGCCCCAAATTATTGTCTCATCGCAGTAACTGCTTGCCATTGACCCAATGCAATCACGTGATCTTCCTGAGATGGGCGTGACTTTCTTCTGCCCGCAGTAGTTAAGATGGGTTCACACGAGGCCAACTATTGCGCACAATCGTTGTACCTGTGCTGTTGTCTCTGTATTGTCCTCGTATGAACAGTTGAGATAACGTCGATGAGACAATGGCAAATGGTTGCTCCGACGGGATAACAGTTTGCTATTATACCATTGGGGTCACGTGATGTTTCCAGAAGTAGGCGTGATCTTCTATTGCGCGCAATAGTTGGCTTCGTGGAACCTACCTATAGCCTCGTGTGAACGCTGATTTTAAAAAGATAAATTGGTCAATTAATTGGTAGAGACAACAATTATATGAGATCGCTGGCTGAAGTCGTAATCAACTGTATTCCTTGCATGCTAAATTTCCATGATTGGGAATCTTTATAGATCCTATGACCTCAAATTAAATTTGTGTTTTTATTTTAACTGCATAGTTAAGTTTCATTTTTAAAAATGGTTGATCGACAAATCGAAGATGAAGAACCGGTAAGTGGTGTTTTACAGACTCTTGTATGCCCATTATATGTTTGAAATTTGTCTATTTGCCTCTCATATGTATAATGCGATTACTTAAAAATACCGCAAGTTTCGTTCGAAGCATAGACAGTTTAGTAACTTCTGTGCTTTGGTACGTAAACAAAATTATTCAAAAATACAAAAAAAATTCTAATATCCAACACGTAAATTTTTAATTAAAATTGTAAAACAGATCAAAATATGAACCTAATCTATTGAAAAATAGGTAATATTAACCTAATCTTTAAAAAATAGCTGCAATGAAAAACTGATTTTTTTTATATTTATGAAATATTTTTTATTTACTATTCTTAATGTGTTTACCTCTTTCAAAATAAAGCTGTGAGATTTTTTTTCGAAACCTGCTTTTATTATATTTGCCTTTGCATCGTTTTAATACTATTTTGCTATTTTAGATGCTATTTTTTCAAATTCTAAACTTTAATAGAATTTTCTTACGATAAATATCAGAAATTCAAATGTAATAAATATTTTTGTTAAATCTTTGTATAATAATTTCTCAATTTAATCTTCAGTATCTGAAGTAAAAAATGAGCAAGCTATTCATTCAACCTGGATATTTAAAGAATTGTTAGAAATATAGCTTTATTTGTTTCAGAAAATAGATAATAAATTTTTTAGCTATTACCAAAATTTTAAATCATTTGGTATACCTTTAAACAAGATTCTGACTTCATTCCTATTTTTAAAAAAAAAAAAAAAAAAAAAAAAAAAAAAAACCTCATTTTTCAAAACTTTTGCCATTAACTGATATATTTTGGTTTGATGGAGGTTTTTCCAATTATTTTTATACAAATACTACAAATTATAATTATTTTCAAATATAATCTGAAGAATTCATTTCCGAACACAGTTTCATATTTTTTAACAGAAGATATATAAATGCCTTCTTGAGTCTTTTATTTATATTGTTAAAAAAGATTTGGTAAAAGTTACGTTTAGTGTGCTACTTTCCACGCCAAGGATGCCAAGTCGCCAATAAAGATGGCGGACAAAGTAAACAAACACTTTTATGGGATAGTTACGGTTACCACTTTTCGCTATATAATTATGATTTTTTTTACCGATACGCATTCTTTTTTTTTCAAACCCAGCATCTGTTGTAGGCCCCGGGCAGAATCTTTTAACTTAAAAAAACATCCTAAGGCTTCGCTAGCCACGGGAGCGGGAAACTAGTAGCTTCGCTAGCACATTGAACATAAGGACTGTGTGGATAACATGAACAGTAAATAATAAATAATTGCGAAAGACGTAAAAAGAATGAATTTAATAATAAAATTTATTTATAGGAAATTTATTAAAAAGAGTTGAAGTTCACGTACAACTCAACCATTGTGGAAAGAAGTAAACAAAACATAATTAGGGTTACTACAAGAGCGTTGGGTTGGGTTGCCATATTGGCGGTAAACTCGAAGGCACACTAATGACCACTTTAACCAAATTTTTAACTATTAAATATATGAACACAACGAATTGAGTACCAAAAAGTCGCAAATTTATGCTCGGTTTTGCCAAATAAAAACTTTTTCCGTCGTACTTCTTGTCTAATTTATTTCAGACTGATGACACATCCAGAGTTTTTGTCGTACTTCGCCGTCTGATAACTTTGACTGCTCTTTGTTATTTTGGGGCATGGATTTATGTGATATGTGTTGAAGATATCAAGACTTGGAAAGCACTTAATTTTCATATCGTTATGTTGGGAATTACACTCGTACTTCTCGGCTTTAGTTGCTTTTATGTAAGTATGAAAATTTAAGTATGCATGTTCTAAATATTTTATGAATTGTTTGTTATCCAATGTAACTTATAAGGAATTTTTCGTATTGCAATGTAACTTAAATGGATTTTTTTAGTAGTCCTATGTAACATTTGTAGAATTTTCTGCAACCCACTGTAATTAATGGAAAATTTTCTGCAGCCTACTGTAATTAATGGAAAATTTTCCGCAACCCTCTGTAAAGGATAGAAAACTTTCTGCAGTCCACTCTAATTTATGGAAAATTTTCTGCAATCCACTATAATTTATGGACAATTTTCTGCAGTCCAATATAATTTATGGAAAATTTAATACAGTCCAATATAATTTATGGAAAAATTTTCTACAGTCCAATATAATTAATAGAAATTTTTCTACAGTTCAAAATAATGTAAAATTTTCGGCAACCCACTATAATTTGTGGAAAATTTTCTGCAATCAATTGTAATTTACGAAAATGTTTATGAAACACTTTATGTTATGGATTGCATAGGTATATGATCTATAATAGTCTTTGAATTCACGAAAATCGAAATAAACAATACTTACAAAAAAAAGAAGAAAAAACCATTTAAACTTCATAAATTTTCTTTTAAATTTGTAAGCATTTCTCATTCTCTATTTTAAAAAAATATTTGCATGTCAGATTGTGAATTGTGTATTTTTGTCTTTTAAAATGATCCAACCAATTAGTTTCTGTGTATTTCTAAAGCAATTATTTATTTTCCAGGAATTGAAGAAATCTCGATATTTTCAAAGAATTTTTCAAAGACATTCGGATGATGTGAATGCTGAATATAATTAAAACAAATGTATAATTCCTGACATCAGCCTTTGTATCTTAATGGATTTTTACGATACATTTATTGCGACTATATTTCGAATAAATTTCACATAAGTAATATTATATTAATTACCTGATATGATAAGTTATTAAGATTAAGTTTTTGTAAATTGTTTAGGTAATTCTTATTTTTATGATCAAAAGAACAAGACTTTTCTAAATATTTGAAGCAAACATAATTTTAAGGTTAATTTAGAAATTGCTTTTAATTCATAAACATTTGCAGACGATTTTTCAATTATTCTCTCTTTTGCTTTTTAACAGTTTTGTTGTATAATAAGATATTCATCTACATAATCGTTTGTTCTTATTTTTATATCATTTATGAATAAAACTATTTTTTTAAACTATTTTTGTTTATGAATTTTTTGGATACTGAATCATATTAATGCTTTCCATCTGTTATATAATATCAAAAGAACTATTATCCATTTAAAATGTAAAAATTTTCTTGCTAAATAATCTAAATGCCATTTTTAAATACATATTATTAACCGATTATCCAATTCATGTTCATAAAATTCTAAATCCTTCCTATAAATTTATATTATTTAGAGTATTTTAATTTATTTTTTATTAAAAGAGTGCTATGTATGTTTATTTGGAACTATTCAATTAATAACAGATTCCTCTCATTCGTGTAGTGTGAAAGAAAGATCAAGGCGCATCGATTGTAGACCTAGTCATCTACTTATAACTCAAAGTTTGTTTTTAAATAAAACTCCTGTTCGTTAAATGTGTATTTTTATCTAATGAAATAAAAAAATTAAAATCGGTTGGTTAATAGATTGATTTCATTCGTTTAATCATTGATTGAACTGACGATCATTGATTGATTTCAGTTATGTCTCACTTGAAACTACACCAGTCATATCAGAAAACCTTGAAATTTCACACCTTTTTCTGATGATTAAGACTTTAAAAATGAATGATAATAAGTCGGATGGCAATATCAAGGCAGTAAAATCCCAATTAAATATTAAATTGTCACAGGAACTACATACACGTTCGTTATGTCATCCTACTGTGGAAACTTTAAGATGAGCAAAATACTGTCGAATGAACTCATTCTCCAAAATGAATTGAATCATTTTGCAGTATTCTTCACATGAATCTTTTACATTAACTTATTAAGATCAATCTATTTTTGGTAGATTTTTTTCATTATTACTTTAATAATAAAATTTCTTAAAAATTTATGGAATTGTTTTTAATAAGAATGATTCAAATAAAGTGTTATTTTTATGCAATAAATAAAATAAAACTAATTTTTTTAGATAATAATTTTTTATGACTAAATTGTTTAGTCAAACAATATTATGAGTACAGGCCCATTTTTCCTGAATAGAGCCATCTGATGTGTTGATAGAATATCGCGACGTTTCCATGAAGTCAAAGGCAGACTAGCTTCTAAGCTGATAACACGCTTCAGCACAATAAGCGTCACTTTGACCCGAAAAATCCCATTATCATAGCGATAGGTAATTAACCAGTTTTTCTTTTTTTCTAAGTTATTCCTAGATTAATTAGAATCATTTCTGACCTGTTGAGAACGATATAGTTTATGTATCTCCATTTATTCAACCCATTTCTAACTCTTTGTAAATATTTTCTCTCTTTCTCTTAAATGAATGTTTGTTTGAATTAAGATACGTCTCGGCTTTCTTTTCTTATGTTGTTTAATTTGTGGTCTTTTTGAAAGGAATATTTCTGAACTCGTTAACCCTAAAATCACTTAGACACCCCCTGAAATTAAAAACCCTAACTATTCTGTGATGGTTTTCTTAGTTTAAACGGAGAATTGGAAACCAATATATAATGTTTAAATAATACGATTTCATTAAAATGCCAAATTATATTTTCATATCTTGATACCTGAAACTAAAAAGGATTATATCTTGACAATTTTCATTGAACGTTTAGAAATCCCCCTGCACCACTAAGTATCACACGGGGCTTACAGAAGTAGACAACACATTGCATAAAGCTATCTCGTTCAGAACAGATATAAACGCATTACATTCACTTGCACAGCCCCTTTTTACAAGAGGGCACATTCAAGTATGTCGCATATAGAACAGATAAAAAACAACCATTCCTAAACCGGGACTCGAACCCAGTACGCCCAGATCAAGGGAAAGACACGCTACCCCATGCACCAGAAGTAGGCTATAGGAGCCATTGATGCATATGTTTAACCACTTCCCATACAATGACGTCTCTGACACACGCATCGAATTATTGAATTATTAATTAGTGAAAGTATTCAATAATTTAAAATGCCAGAACCATTTAGAAACTTTTCATTACTTTAAAACTCGTTACATTATTATAGGAATAAAAATAACAATAAATGTTTGACATTGGATGTGTCATCTAATTAGGAAGTTAAATAAATTCGTATGTCAAGTGGTTAAGAAAATTTTTAGAGGGCGGTTCATTTCGAAGAAGGAATGCATAGAAAAGAGTAAGAAATTTAAGCTATTTTTTTCATTTAATCGCTCATCAATAATGAATATGAATAAAATTTTCAAATTAAGCAAACAATCGCTTCATCGTAATAAACTATTTTTGTAAAAAGTTTATATTGTGTCTTCTATTATTTTATTTTATTATATCTCCTATTATTCTATTTTATTACATATTCTAATATTCTATTCTATTCTTTCTTCTATTATTCTATTATATATTATATTTTCTATTATTCTATTCTATTCTATTATATATACTTGTAGTCTATTCAGTTATATCTTCTATTAGTCTATTCTGTTACATATTCTATTATTCTATTCTGTTATATCTTCTATTATTCTATTCTATTATACCTACTTCGAACCCAAAAAATGTGACTGTTCATTCACGAATTCTAAAACCATCCGAACTTTTTCGCATGCGTCAAGATACATTTATTTGATTAGGGTGAAAGGAAAGATCAAAGGTTGAGAAACTTATATTTAACAACAAGATTCCCTTAGATTGCATGCGGACTTGGACTGTGTATAAGTTACGGATAACTTCTAATATTGCCATGAAAAAAAAACTAATTCACAACAGCAACTTTAGAGCAATTTTTGTTTACTTTTAGGGATCTAAAAATTAAACTTCTTCTTTTATAAAAACCGATTTGGTAACCCTTGCGTTCCTGCTTATGATTAGATGATGGGACGATTATTTTGGTTGGTTGGCAGAGTTGTTTTCTGGCGCAAGAGCCGTATCCGACTAAGCTGCACCAAATGCGAGATAATAGCACCATTTCATTCTTTAATCGTCAATCAAAAAGGAATAATCATTTGTATGAAAGATGCTTTAAATGTACTTCTAATAAAATACTAAATAGGACACAATTGAATTTGTCGATATCTGTATCTTTAAGATAAAAAAAAGAGGTTTTGGTGGGGATGTTCTCACACCAGGTCTTTTAAGGTAATATCATTCTTACCAAAATGGTACCTCTACCAATGCCAAAATTTGGAAATTCTATTAAGGCATGTTTTACTGAAAGAACACATTCGCAAAGTGGGTACGTAGGAGAGGGTTCTGAACAGAGTAGATATTAATGTGTCATCCAGATATGACTTATTCTAAGGCGCTTCAAAATAACCTCATTTTTAAGATTAAAATTATATTTATTCCCTGATGATAGATGATTATACTCTCAAAAACAAAAAAAAATCGACTCACAAAGATGGAGTTGTCCGATTGAGACAAAAATTAGTGGATAGGAAGACAATGTGCAGAATAGTAAATAATTGTAATCTCATAAAAACTGAATAATTTATTTCAGAGTTGGAGTATCAAGTTCAATAAGGGGTTGCCCCGCCTCTAACCGGATACAAGCAGCCACACGGCGTGGCATAGACTGTTAAAGATTCCGGATGGTCTCCTGCGGTATTTCCTGCCAAATTCGCTCCAAATGTCGAAAGAGGTCATCAACATTCCGTAACAGATGCAATCGCCTTCCCATCATATCCCAGACACGCTCGATGTGAGAGTTATCTGCCGATCTGGCAGGCCAAAGAAGTGCTTCTTGGTGCGTCGATTTTTTTGTTAAGAGTGTATTTTATGCTTTTACAAGATTTTTTTTTTTAAAAAAAATTCCTTGTGCAAATTTATTAGGCAACTGAAATAAAAATTCCTTTTGGATAGTTTTGTACATTCTTGTATAAAACCTATGCGTTTATTGCCATTAAATCTCAAATTTTGAAAAAAAAAAGAAGAAGAAAACCAAAGGGGCCATCAAAAATATACTACTGTGATAAATGTCATTTGGTATACATCTTGAGTACAGATGACCACTCCGCCACCACTGAAAGTAGTAGTATCGATGAGATTTGTTTTAGCCGACTGCAAGCTTTAGCATTGTCCATACTTACAATGATTTCTCAAGCTGGCATTCTCTTAAAGTAATTGGCCACTGTCAGTACTGTCCTTCCTTCTCATATTCCAATGAAACAAAGAAGATGCCATCACTAAAAGAAAATCTTAGTGGAAATTTAAATATTTCTTAAAAACATCATTTCACAACAGCAGAAATCCAAGAACTTTCAAACAGTTGGTAAAAAACTGACAATTTTTGACATCATGTCCTACACAATTTTAAAATTACCTGGTACCATAAATACTGCGCTCAGGTAATTATTTTCAACTTCCAGATTCTTTCTTTATTATGAGACTTATATAAATTATTTTAAATAGTTATAAACAGTACCGGTACCTCCACAAATGCATTTGTTTTCAGCCATTTGGTATACTATGTCGATTCCAGACAGTCTCATTGTAATATGCTATTATTTCCAGGGTATGTATGTTATTATCTTTTAATACTAGATCTATGATCGCTTCAAATTTACATATATTCTTAAGGATAGGCATACCAAATAGAATATTATAATACAGGGTAAGTCAAAATGAATATAGCGATTACAAACGGCTATAACTATTTAATGAAAAAATATTTATCGATAAGATTTACACAGAATGTAGAAGAATCTTCAAAATTTTATATACAGAAGTCATAGATGTTCTATGTGACTTCCCTTGGTCACACGGACAACATCTAATCGGTATTCCATTTCACGCCATACATTCTGAAGCATTTGTTCATTAACCGACTCAAGCGCATTACAAATGCGTACTTTCAGTTCTTCAATTGTTTTGGGCAAGGGAAACACAAACACTCTGTCTTTCACATAACATCCGCTACTTTTTCCTTTGCACAAACATCCTGTTTCCTCAAACATCCGATGCCATCTGCGTATGTTGTTCGCATTTGGAGGTTCTTCATTGTACCGCTGACGAAATTTTCTCTGCACTGTAATAACAGAACGGCAACTGTGAAATTCCAACACAGAGAATGCTTTCTGCACGGGACTAGCCATTTCCACTAATGAGACGCCGCGCTGAACAGGTTTCTTGTCGTTGCGAAGTTCGATTTCGCGCATGCGCAGGCATCCGCTTGGCTGCACGTGCGCTTTACGTTAATAAATTTTGAAGTTCCGTCTACATTCTGTGTAAATCTTATCGCTATATCTTTTTTCATTAAATAGTTATAGCCGTTTGTAATCGCTATATTCATTTTGACTTACCCTGTATTTAAAAAAGCCGGCTTTCTGGCACAGAGGTAGCCCATCTTCTTCTTGTTCTGGGAGTCCCGGGTTCGAGTCCCAATTCGGGTATGGTTGTTCTTCTCTGTGTTATCTGTGAGATGTGTGACTGTGCCCCTCTGTGAAAAGGAGCTGTGAAAGCAAATGTGGTGAGTGTGTATCTAGTCGTACTCTTGGCCCTACTTCAAAAACCAGAGACGCTCCTTTCGGCTTAAATCAGCTGCTGTATCAGCAAGGGTCTTGTATATGGCAAGTGACATAAGTAACAACAACTACATAATATTTAAAAACAGTTTTTTGATTTTTTTTTTGAATTTTTTAAATGAAATTCACATAGAACCATCACGCATTTTGTTTGTAAAAAAATTCAAATTTTGAGACGTACTTAGATGACGAGATCTATTGCTGATGCGATTTTACCTTTCTCTGTTATTTCGCATTGCACGAATGGGAGGAATTATTATTAACTAAAAAAATTTTAGATATACATGTATTTTAATTAAAAAAATTCAAAATCCTTTGAATAATATATTTAAATTATAGTATAGATTTAGAATTTTATGATGCTGTATTAGAAAATAAAATGCATTTGAAAAAAGCATTTAGAAGGTTTAGAATGAAATTTGTGCTTTTTTAATGAATATTTGTTTTCTTAAAATTATATTACTTATGGAAAATTACTTATGAAATATAGTTGATATAATTCAGTATCCAAAGAATTCATAAACCAAAATAGTTTTAAAAATCATTTTATTTATCAATGAAATAAAAATTCGAACAAACGATTATGTAGATGAATAACTGATACAACAAAACATAATGAAACGAGAAAATAATTGAAAAATCGTCTGTGAATTAAAATCAATTTCGAATCTAACCTTAAAATATTGTTTGTTTCAAACATTTAGAAAACAATTGTATGTCTTATGACCACAAAAATTTAAAATTACCTATAAAAATTTATAAAAAAACCCCTTCAATTAACATCTTATCATAATAGGTAATTAATATAGCATTACTTATCTGAAATTTGTTTGCATTGAAATATTGTCACAATAAAAACATTGTTAAAATTCGCTAACATATATAGGTTGGTTTGATGAATTATACATTTGTTTTAATTATATTCATCATTCACATCGTAGGAATATCTGGAAGAATGTCTTTGAAAAAGTCCTTGAAAAAATCTTTGAATGCATCGAATGTTCTTCAATTCCTGCAAGATAAATAATTGCTTTAGAGAGGACACTAAAATTTGATATTTTTCAACGTTGAAAGTTTTTTTACAAAATGATTTGCAATATGTAATTCATATACATTTTACAAAATATATAGTGATAAAAGATTTTAAAATGTATAAAATTTTCCAAAATTTCAGTAGAAATATTGCTTTTTTTAGATTTTGAAAGGTAAAAAGTTATTATAAATAATCTATGTCAGGGGTTCTCAAACTTTTAGATATTGTGACCCCCTTTTTAGACTAAGTATCTTGGCGACCCCCCAAAGTTTTAACTATTTAAAGTTTAGACAGATTTAAAAAAATTTACACGTACTCAAGAGTTCGTAGAGTATGTGTCGGGTACTGGCACCACATCCCTTGACACTTCATCTTTTTCTTTACTGGTATCATCTCGCCTCGAAATTTTGATTGAACAGATTACATTCCAGTTAAGGATATGAGTGGGGTTGTGTGGATAGTCAATCCGTTCAGGGAGCAAGCCGTAACAAAAGCTGAGCTAAGAGCCTATCATCATGATCAACTGATAGAGATTTCAAGTGTTTAGTCTGCTAAAGTAAATTTTTACATAGCTTATATCGACAAATTTTGGATACGGGCTAAAAAGGAATACCCAGAACTGTCCATAACAGCATTAAAAACATTGATTCCATTTTCTACACATTACAACCATGAACAAGGATTCTCCGTAATGATACATTTAAAAACAAAATCAAGAAATTGTTTGACACTGGAAAATGACATTGTTTTGTGTGTTACAAAACTTATTCCCGACAAAAAATTGGTTAATTCCAAGCAAGCTCATGTATACCATTAAGTAATAGAACACAAAAAGAACTTTGTGTATTAAAAGCTTATTTAATGATTTGTTTTATTTTTAATGAAAAATACAGCAATAAATTAATTTTCTTTAAACTTTTCTTCCACATCCCGCTACCCAAAAAAAAGGTGGGTAGCGACCCCCTGATCTATGTCACATTAAGGCTTTTAAACCAATATACTAATTTTGAAACTAGCCGAGTTATTATAGGTAAAGAATTCAAAAATTTGAAAGAGTTTAATTATATTAAGTCATTGTTTTTAAAGCAGCACTAGGTTTATTTTAGGACGTTGCTATTTATCTTATTTTGAATTGTTATCAATCACGCTTGAAAGTAAAGAGCCACGTTTCTTAAAATTTCAATTTATAAATCAGTTATATAAAAACATAACTTGCTTCTTGGAGTATTTAAAAAATATAATTTTACACGGAAAGATACCAGGTTGGTGCATGTATTAAAAGTTCACTCTCTCCTCGTGAAAACAATATCTCCCCTGATAAGAAAAGAAAAACTTTAATTTGTCTTTGACACGCTTCCAATGTTGCCAACGAAAAACTATGAAGCATGCACCAATCGTATGCAAATTGAGATCATGGTTTGAGATTTAAAAAAAGGGCTTAAAAATATTTAACATGAATTGTTGTCTGATGACGAAGACGGTAACTAAATTTGCATTAACTTCTTCAAACTTTCACACCACAGCAGTGGGAGAACATTTGACTGAAACTCTTATACGCTGGCTATACCACAGCTCTTTGATGGAATCGGAGATCAAATCTGGAATCCACTGGCTTGGAAGCCGGTATCTTATTAAGAAGACACCTTACCTCTTCTCCATTTCGTCTAATAACTGTCTTTAACATAACTAATAACTGTCTTTCTATTACAGGAATCCATTGCTATTAAAAGATGCCACACTCGGTAAAAAATGATCCGTGAAGTTTCCAATGTGTGAATCTTGCACCTTTCTGTAAAAATATTCCAAATATTTTTGAAACAATTTTTGCTAAAATATTCTAAATACTCTTCCCAAAACTATTTGGAAAAAATTCTAAAATTGTTTCGAAAAAATATTCTAAATATTCGTTCTGAGTGAATTTTTGATCTTTCTGGAAGAAACGGAAGAAATTTTTGCTAAAATATTCCAAATATTCTTTTCAAAACTATTTGGGAAAAATTCCTAAATTATTTCGAAAAAATCATTCTAAATATTAGTTCCAAAACTATTTGGAAAAAATTCTAAAATTATTTCAAAAAAATATTCTAATTATTCTTTCTGAGTGAATTTTGGATCTTTCTGGAAGAAAACAGAAGAAACTTTTGCTAAAATATTCCAAATATTCTTTCCAAAACTATTTGGGAAAAATTTTCTAAATATTCTTTCTGAGTGAATTTTGGATCTTTCTGGAAGAAAATGGTAATTGGGATGGATTTTGAATTAGATAGATTTGATCCCTTAAATTATTGTATTCGAAAAATAAATAAGATACAGCATCATGTGAGAATAATAATTCCTTGAAATACTTCAGAACATCAATGATAGGTTTGCTATGGTTCCTGAAAAATTTGTTCTTTTACGGTGGGTGGAAATTAGATCTTGAGTCTGCGCTCTCCGTTCCCGTAGAAGAGATCTCACCACCAAACCAACGCCGCCATCGAAAATTTGGAAGAACTCGATGATCATCATGGAGTTTTCAGCAGCCTCTAAACGTCCACATCATGCAAATATGAACCATGATACTAAATTTCATGAGCCAGACTTACTTCCATCACAAACCTTGGAGCCACAGTTATATCAACAATTCTTAGGCCTTAAAGTCTTTATTATACATTAATTTCTATTCGACAAGGCATTGGTGACGCAAATCGCTGGAGGAATGATTAGGAGCTTGTAGTACAATAATAGGTGAATACTGTATAAATATCAGAAAAAATATCATGAATTATTTTTATGATATACCTGCGCAATAAGGCAATGCACTTCACTCTGCTATTCTCCGATCAATTCTCCGACAATTTTCTGCTAATTACTTTTTCCTCTAGAAGTGTGCACGGAGCTTTTTTCAGTACCAAGTGTAATTATTATTAAAAAAATACAAACATTTTGTCATGGACTCAAGTAATTACACTCCAATTAAGCATTATATCTGACTTGGTCTTGTCTTTCTTGTTTTTCAGTCATTAATTTATTTTAAAATTATTTACAATAAATAGTTAAAGATTTTACAGAAACCAATTTATTTTTTCAACTTTTACTGAATGTACAATAATAATAATAATAATAAAATAATAAGAGCCAATATTCCTCAAATGAAGAAAAACCAATCTTCATTTAAATGTTGTTAATTTTCACAATGAATACGTTTATACTATACTTGGTGGAAATGGTCAAGTATCAAAATTTCCCGCATTGATCCACACATTGTTAATTTGAAATTGTAACATCCCTGAATTTTTAATTTGAAGCCGAATTTTTCGGATAATTAGAGAAGCAACTATAGAGAATCGAGACAAAATTCCTTTTTTAGTTATCACAGAAATAGGAACAGGTGAAATCAAGTTACAAATATAACAAAATGTTGCAATGGATTGCAAAAAAATGTACCTAAGGTTGTAGGGGATTTCAAAAAAAGTTATTAGTTTTAGTAAATTGCAGGAAATTTTTATAGATTGCATTCATTTATAAAAAATTCTCCATAGGTTGCATTCATTTACAAAAAAAAACTATTGGTTGCATTCGTTTATAAAAAAAACTATAGGTTTCATTCGTTTACAAAAAAAATCTACAGGTTGAATTCATTTACATAAATTGTTTTTTCTATAGCTAGCATTGGTTAACAAATTTTTCTCTGTAGGTTGCATTCATTTATATATAAAAAAATTCTATAGGTTACTTTCTTTTACATAAAAAATTTATCTAGGTTGCATTCGTTTACACGAAAAACATTTTCTAGCTTGCATTCGTTTTCATAAATATTTTTCTATATGTTGCATTCGTGCACATAATTTTTTTTCTATAGTTTGCATTCTCTTACCTAATTTTTTTTCATTAAGTTGCATTCGTTTACATAAATTTTTTTTCTATAGGTTGCATTCGTTTACATAA
>JAOUZG010038134.1:799670-825251 GCA_026289955.1 Argiope argentata | reverse complement strand
TTTCTATAGGTTGCATTCGTTTACATTTACAAAAAATTTCTATAGGTTGCATTCGTTTACATAAAAAAAATTATAGGTTGCATTCGTTTACATAAAAATTTTGCATGTTGCATTCATTTACATAAAAAAAATTTCTATTGGTTGCATTCGTTTACATAAAAAAACTTCTATAGGTTGCATTCGTTTACAAAAAATAATTCTATAGATTGCATAATTCACAAAAAAAAATCTTCAGTTAATGATACCGTAAAATTCATCAAATGGAATACAAAAGTATACTTAGATTTTCATGCAGTATAACTTGATTTCATACTTACATAGAAGGAACAAGAAATGAGAAGTACGAGTATAAATCCCGACATAACGATATGAAAATTTAGTGCTTCCACGCTCCTGACGTCTTCAGCACATATCATATAAATCCACAACCCAAAATAGCAAACGGCAGCTAAAATTATTATACGACGAACTATACCAATAACTACGGATATGTTACCAATCTGAAATAAATTTAGAAAGTATGTCAGAAATAGTTTTCATTTGGCAAAGCTAAGAATAAATTTACATTTTTTTTTCTTCGGTTCAATTTATGCCTAAATTTAAGGATTAACATTTTTTGAAAAAAAAAATAATAATAAGCTTCGGCAATCTTTTATTTTCTTACGACTTTGCATAATGCGGCTTTTAACTTGACAGTATAATGAAAAATTCACGAAGGCTTTTAAAATGTCTTGATTAAAATTTATGCGACTACGCTAAGGACGAATAATTTGAAAAAAAGTTCAAAAAATATTTATAATTTTGAATATTTGCATAAAAAAAGATTTAAAAATGTATCAATAAATCAAAATGGATAAAGTGAAGATAAGTGTGCCCCGAGTTTGTCGCCAATATGGCAACCTAACGGAATCCTCTTCTAGCAACCCTAATGCTGTTTTGTTTACTACTTTTAACAATGGTTTAGTTGAACATGAGCCATGTCTATTTTATGAAAAATGTTGAATAAAAAATAATAAAAAATAACGATTAAAAATTTTCATTTTGTTCTTCATTATAATTAAATTAATTTATTATAATAAGTTTTTTACAACTAATAAGACATGGTAATTTTATGTTTAATGCGAATACAAATAGAAAATCTTTATTCTTTTAGATTTTTTAATTGTGAGTATTCGCTTTAAAAAATCATCTGAATTCGTATTTTACGAAATCGGCTGCATTTTTTAAATTATGAATGTGAACTTTAAAAAATCGTTTGAGTTCGTATTTTACGAAATTTAAATTGCGAATATGTGCTTTAAAAAATCGTCTGAATTCCTGTTTTACGATATCGTCTGCGTTCTTACTTAAAAAGTCAGATGCAATGGAATTCTTCAAAGTTCAGGCAATTGTTATCTAACAGTTGGTTTCCTTGATAATTTGTTATGGTGGTAATTGTGCAAGAACGGAAGTCGGGTAAATGGAAGAGAAGACAGTATTTCGAACCTGCCGAATGGATGAAGGGTGAATGGAATATATTTTTTTACGAGTTGATGACGTTAGGGAAGGATGCTTGTTTGACATTTCGAATGGAGAATGGTTTGATTGCTTATTCCTCCATTCTTTCTCTATTATGTATTGTTTCTATTATCCACACAGTCCTTATGTTCAATGTGCTAGCGAGGTTCCAGATCCCGCTGCAATCGACGCCGTAAGATGTTTTTTTTTTAAATTTAAAACATTCTTCCAGTTGCCTTTTGCAAACGCCGAAGTCATCGCTTACTCTAACGCAGCCGGTCAGAAAAAAATAATATCATTGAAAAATCGTAATTACATCGCAGAAAGTTGTAACCGTAACTATTACAAAGAAGTGTTTGTTTACTTTGCCCACCATTTTTATTGGCTACTTGGCATCCTTGGCGCAGTAAGAGACACACTAAACTTCACTTTTAGTATCAAAATATACAAAAGTTAAGGGATAATTTTTTTTACTCTGGAGAAGGCTTTATTTTTTGTATAAAGAAAAGACTAAATCAAAGGTTTTGTTTAGAGGTTTATCAAATGATATGCTTAAAATTTTGAAGATAGCTTAACGAATATTTATCTAATTCCTGAATTAAAGTTTTCTTCAAAAATTCGAATTTGATTGATAAATAGCACGAAATATTTAATTTATTTTTACACTGTGAAGAGCTAAAATAATCATAGTTTTTAAAAATAAATACACTGCTTATTCTCTTGGTCATAAATTGCAAAACACATTGGAAAAACACCATACCGAGTTCGTACGAAAATATGCATTAGATTTTAATTTATGATATTTTCATTTCAATCATTAGAAATTCAGAAATATCATCTAAAGATATAGCATTAAACCTGAAACTAGTTTTTACATTGCTTTGACATAATCTACCAAAAATATAGTGGCACAAACAATTGAGGATACACGTTACTTTTACTTGATAAATCCAACTTTCAGTCAAAATAACACATTAACTAGAAGTGCAAACATGTTTTTATTTTCACACGTAACAAAAGGGTTAATTTACAGTAAAAATAACAAAAATCAACAAAAAAATATCTAAAATTAAAATTTTCACTAGTATTTGAAATAAAAAATATAATTATAAAAGTCAAAAGACATACAAACAAATATTGACATTGTCTTTGTACGTGATATGTCACACAAATTTCATTGTTGTATCCTTAATTTTTTGAGGAGAAGATTTGCCTATGTTTATTTCAAATACTTGTGAAATTTTTAATTTTTTATATATATTTTGTCTATTTTCGTTATTTTTATTGTAAATGAACCCTTTTACAATTGTAAAAGGGTTTGTTTCAATTGTTTGTACCACTGTATTTATAAACAAGATTACAAAGGGTTTATAAAGAAAAGCAAATGGGAAAAAAATCCGTAATTTCACAAAAAAATCGACTTAACTTTTGACATATTACCTTCAAATTTTGATTGAGGTTTACAGTTTCATTGAAAATTATTTGCATTGAATTACTTGAATCAAATATGTTGTATTCTTGATTAGTAATGTTCATATACTGAAGCATAGGAGTAGCTGAATTCTCTAGATTGAGAAAGCTTTTGCGCAACATAGACGCAGCTTTTATCCAAAAACATATACGATTGCAAAATATTTAGATTCTTGACTATTTAGGTCATCACATCTAAAAAGTGAAAGTCAAATATAAATATTTCTAAATGAGTCACGCATTACCACGAAAATTTTGAAAACAAACCAATCAATTTCACTCATCTAGTTTAATGCTCTTTTGACTCATTACGATATAAGACAATGTAATTAACAACAATGCTTTTTTCATTTACTATTATTAGTTCACACTCTTCCTATGTATATGTTTTTCAGATTTTCAGTCGTTAATAAAATATTTTTTATTCATCCACTCAAGTTCAAATACACTTTTTATAACTGGTAGGGGATGGCACTTGATGTTTAAAAATTAATTCATTAATTAAATTTCACTAGTTTTTAATACTTTAAATAGAGTTTAAATAGTTTGTAATGAAAATTGAAATCAACAGGCAGTAGCTAAATCCTTAAAATACGTTGATTTCAGTATTTTTCCCGTTAAGGTGAAGAATGCGAATTCAATTTTTGCGAAAATCAGATATTTTTTGATAAATTATTGGTATTGATTGCAATTATTTAATAAAAAGAAACTAAAATAACCTTTTTCAATGTTGATCTAATTGGGAATTGACTTAAATTTTTTGTATTATTTATTTGTCAGAACCGTTACTATTTTCAAAATATGAAATTGAGTTTTTTGATCACTGAGACAGTATCTAATATTTTGTCTGCGCTCTTGTACGAGAAAAAGCAATTTTGACTTATATTCTAAAAATAAAAAAGATATATATACACCAGAAAATGTAAAACATAACTTACATTAATATTCTAAATATTATATTATATATATATATATATATATACCAGAAAATGTAAAACATAACTTACAGTAATATTCTAAAAATAAAAATATATACCAGAAAATGCAAAACATAACTTACAGTTTGTTGTATATTGGCTTGTGGATCAACCATTTTAAAAACAAAAACTTAATTATATTTTAAACATGAAAACACAAATTTACTTTCCAAGTTATTGGACCCTTAAATTTGATTATATACCATGAAATTATAGAACACATGAGTATATACAAAATTTTTGTTGACATGTTAAATTTAGCTTTTTATCAAAATAGCCTCACATACAGTTGATAACCACGTGACACTTCGAGATCATGTAATTGATTATTCTACCAATTAATCATTTTTCCCGCTTGTTTAAGACAACGTTCACAATACAGCTATTGCGAGCAATAAAAGGCCACGTCTGCTTCAGGAAGATCACGCGACTGTAATGGTCATTGGCCAATATTTATCCCGAAGAGACAATCATTTGTCTTTGCCTCATTGGGATCATGTGATGTTTTTGAGGTAGACGTGGCTTTCTATTGTAAGCAATAGTTGGGATATTGGAAAATCTGCAAAATGATCAAAACAATAGATGATTTTGGAAAGAAGCAAGCAGGTTTATATTACACTCAGCGATTGTCTTAATGTAAGCGCACCATGAAAGTTTCTTTCCATTTGATGGAGCAGTTTTCTTTAAATTATTTCTATTTTCCGTTCGAATGGCAAATTACTTTTAACAAGACAATGTTTATATAGTAGAATGCTATCTTCAAATAATATGAGGAATTTTTTTTTTTTGAAACTGCTGTGTAGATAGTGAACCCATTGACTGCCAGACATATTTAGAGCGTCTTGCCCTGGGTACCAATGTTTTATTTTGAAGAATACATGAATGTTTACCAATTATAATTATATTAAGTTACTGATACAATATTGTAATAGCATATACAGTAATTTTTATTTAAAAAAAACACTACGAGATAACTCCTAACTGGCGAGTGATATCGATTCTTCTTCTTCCGAACTTCTTTGAGAGATATCGATATTTTTCTACAATTCTTTTTTTATTAAGACATCAAAAATATATTATCAAGTGAGAGTATGATGCTGTTTTGGTATGATATAGTTGAAGCCTCAAAATACATAGTCAACAAATTGGTGATTTATCGCTTTTGAAGCGTCAGTTTTTCGCTTTTAATGTTGTTATAAAATAATGCTGAAGGATGTCACATTTAACGATTTATCTACAAAAAATCATTTAAAAAAGAAATTAAATTTGTAAGTCAAAAGTTTAATAGCACCGTTTTTACATTTTTTTTTGTTGTTAAAAAGTTTTTATCTTGTGAGAACATAATGTTGTATTTGCTTGAGGTTTTTGAAGACTCAAAATGAATGGGCACGAAATTGGCGATTTATGTCTTTATATGCATCCATTTGCCACTTTTAGAGTTATTAGAAACTTGTAAAGATGGTTGTCAAATTTGGTGACTTATCACCATCAAAAAATTACAACTCGGCTTGAAGGTCTACCGATTATCGATATATCGACGAACTGGTTAATGACATTAATTAATTTAAAAAATAATGCCTTAAAATAATAACGTTACGTTTTCACATAACATGAAATTTGAGATAGCAGATTTTAATTTTTTTAAAAATTTATATTTCTAAAATATCATAATTTTTTTAATGATATAGCTACTGGATTCTTACAATACATTGATATTAAAGCCTTTTTTTGTGTGTATACGTTATTTCTGTTTAAAAAACAAGAATGAATTTTAAAAATAAAATAAAAATGAATTAATTTTGTATGATACGTCATCATAATGTAACATTTTAGATTATTTATTGGTAGGAGTTTTTATTAAAATATTTTCATACATAAATTATCAAAATATATCTTCGGAATTTATTTTCATTCCTATAAAATTATTGCTCATATCTTTTTCTTATGAATCTAATAAAATTTGTGATTTTTTACCCCTCAATGGATCAAGTTCAAGCTTCATTTCAGCAACTCGTTCAGATCTATCGGTTAAATCTTATGCTATTAATGTAGACGGGTCAGTTATTTGTTCAAGCATTTCTATATAATCATTATCATATTTAATTATCATTTAAGTATATATATATTATTCTTTTCAGCGATATTAACGTCCCATTGAAAGCAAGGGCTATTTTTGCTAAACATCACATAATTTCGAACCGCTGTCAGATGACGAGGGTGACAACAGAGCTATCACCCCCATCTTATTAATCATAGAAATAAGTGCTTAATTGGGCTTATTTATATTATATTGGGGTCATTTTATATTTTTAAGCTCTTATAGTGCATAAAAGTTGTGATGGATGTCTAAATAAATAACAAAAAGAAAATTAACTAAACCTAATGACATCTGATACTGTAAAGCAGATAAATATACGAATTTTACTGTTTTTTAGTAATTTCTTATAGTTTCAAGATTATATATTTTTTAATGCTATATCTAAAAACATTTAAACGGATATGATACAAAGATTAAAAATTAGAGATAAAAGCAAATAAATGTAAAAACAAATTAGATCATTTAGAGATTGCCTTTCGATTGTGCAAATCAATTATCATTTATTAAAAAAATATGTAATTTCAACAAGATATATAAATTTTAAAAAATGATAATTTTAACCTAATACTCTACTTATATTTTTTACGATTCAAGAGATTAAAAAACGTTTTATAGTTGAAGTTTACTCTTATAAAACATGTTTATAATTGAACTGGTATTTGTTTTATTGAAAATTTAGAAATCACCACTAAGTATCACACGGGGCTTACAGAAGTAGACAACACATTGTATAAATATATCAAATACAGAACAGTTACTCATGCATCACATGCACTTGTACAGCCCTTTACGTGGGGGGGGCATACTTAAGTATATCACAGATAGAACAGATAAAGGGCAACCATACCCGAACAGGGAGTCGAACCCAGACTGCCCAAATCACGAAGAAAGCAGTGCTGTACTTAAGTAATCCTTTTCAACTTTAAGATTCTTTCTTAAGATTTAACTTTCTTAAGAATAAGAACTTAAGATTTTAATTTTAAAAGTTTTGGCCAAAAACGAAAACAAAATCGGGCTGACTTCGAGCCATTCCACGTTTCAACAAATCAGTTCTAAGTTATGCTGGCGTCCTGTCATAGGGGTAGCGTGGTTTCCCTAAACATGATTGGTCTTCTGTGTTCTATCTGTAATGGGTGTGAATGTGACCATCTGTAAAAAGGGGATCTGCAAGCAAATGTGATGAGTGAGTAGCAAAAGTCGTAGTCTGGGTCCTAGTTGGCGCTGCTACAAAACAAGAGACGCTGATTAGGCTTAAATCGATGACTACCTCAGTGAGCTTGCCCATGGCAAGTGCTATAAGAAACAACAACAGTCTTATGTTGTACTCGCACGACTTACGGTATGTAAATGCTGTGTATCGGACAAAACTAGTTAAATTTTGTGGGATATCGGACAGGTAATTACTACCTGGTGTAATAATTATGGCAGATATCCAAAATTATTATCAATCTGAAATATAACATAAATCAATCGTTTATTGGCATTTCTTAAATAAAAAAAATCACGTTATTATGATTCGTACAAAAATCGATAACAAAAACAATTATAATCTTCAATGCTATGATATATATGGTAGGACAAACAATGTCCTTCTTGGCAGCGCATCTTCCACATGATCTGGGCTTACTGGGTTTGAATCTGGGCTCGGGCAGCATAGTTGTCCTTTATCTGTCAAATATGTGAGTGTGCACCTGCAAAAAGTGACTGTACAAGCAAATACGATGCGTGAGGGGCTAAGTCGTACTCTTGGTCATAGGTGGCACTAAATAAAGCAAGAGACGCTCATTTCGGCTAAAATCACGAAATGCATCAGCGAGTTTATCTTTGGCAAGTGTTATTAGAACCAATCACAAAAAGGTGGATCAAATTTCAAACCATGACCATTTTATCAAGGGTGATGCTTTTAATATTTATGTTTGGACCGATCATAGTACTATGAGAAGTACCTCTAATTACAGGTTAAGGGGTTAATTCCGACCACTTTTATGCATTCCTTTAAATAATGATACCCAGCTTCAAATCCTCTGGAGATGACTTTATTTGACCGCATTCTTCGAAATGAATTATTCAGAACGCCACGAGGTTTGAAACCTGAATTCTCATCAAAATCTGAGTAAAAAAAGTTTCATTTTTTTATTCTTTAACCTCTTTGCATTTAATGATACGTCTGATTCACTAGCTTGCACAGGCCCTTTTTAAGAGGAGCGAGCAGTTGCTCTTGCGTACACAGAAAGCCTATTTTCAACTACCTGTGAACCTTCAGACGGGCCATGAGTAGCTCCATTTTACCCCTCTTGTTGTTTCTTGAGGTCCTTTAATGCCTAGACACTTTGTCCCGACAATTTGAGGTAATACTTCTGACGCACCCATAGACATCAAAGAAACCGCAAGAGGGGGAAAATGTGGAAACGAGTGGCCCACCTGAAGATTCGCAGGTCGTCGGAACTAGGCTTAACAAATATAAGAACAAACTGTGAAGAACAACCAGTCCTGAACCAGGACTCGAACCAAGGGCGCCCAGATCAGGGGAAGACGCTCTAGTCCGTCGACCTAGGAGTATATCTCTTGAATAAGTAATTTGGACATTGAAAAGGAATAGATTAGAAAGACAGTCTGCACTACATTGCGCAACTTCTTGTCACAGCGACTTTTCTAGCAATGGTACATTCGTTGCTATCTATGTTGATTATGTAAATTCAATTTTATATTTAGGATTTCCTCGCAAATCATTTTATTTGTATCCCGATTTCCTCGTAACCCGGGACGTCCAGATCGTGAGGAAGATGCTCTACCCCTAGGCCTCGATACTGGCTTCAAAAGTTTTTAATTTGTTCTTTTGTTAATGAAATGTTTGAAAGAAATCATTTTGGACAAAATCATACTTTAACGTAATAAAGTTGATAAAACGTTTTTTTATTCAATATTAACGAAATACATGTACGCATTTTGTAATAATAGTTAAAATAAGATAACAGATTTTAGTATAGAAGAAATGTTTCATACTAAAAGTCTGATTTATGATCGTCAATAGATTATTCAAGTATTTAAAAATTTTGATAATCTTTAAGCAAAAAAAAAAGTTAGAATGAACAAATTATATATATAAGAACATTAAAAAATTCTTCAGTCTTCAATTCTTTTTTTAAAAAACAGATTCTCGTCAGCATCTTCAAAGTTCTGAAACGTCATCCAATTCTTAAGAAGTGCCAGTAGCGTTTGCATACTGAATAAAATGTGAATAAAGATCCATGAAATAATGATCCGGACCAGGGAACTGTAAAAGAATTAAATTTAATTAATACACAACTACATTTTATCATCATGTCAGAACATGATGTTGCTTGGGGATGAGGTTTTTGGCGTCAACAAAAATCCGTAGGCAAAAAATAAAAATTTTGTTATCTGCATGTGCATCTCAAAAAATCAGCTTTTAATAATCTGTACCCATCGCATTTACAAAAGCTCTGATTAAAAAATAAGTTAAGGACTACAGTAAATAAAACCTAGAAAAATATCATTTTGACCACGTGATTATATGAAATCAAATAAACAGGAAATGTGATATTTTTTTCAACAATAAAGGCGAGACAGTTTTTTTTGGATCGCTTGCAATATTAAAGTTACTAATTAAATGAAAGAATTAAAATATTATTTAACTTGCACGAGCACGTGGCGCTTGGCCGTTCAAGAAATGATATTCTGACACGATGCATTGAAATATGCATGGCAGATTTCATTTCAATCTTTTATTTTTAATTGTTTTCCGCAATTACTTAAAATTTCAGGTACTATTTCGTTAGCCAGGTGGCAGTGAAAAATCGTCAAATAATGTAGACCTCCGTCAAATTTTTTGTAATGATTTTAAAGCAAAAAATCGTCAAATAATGTAAAATTCCGCCAAATTTCTTTGTCGAGTTTTCGCTGCTGGCTTGGCTAAAGGAAAAATATTTATAGAAACAGAGGTGATTATATTTATACATCTAGTATTATTTATGCAATTTAATATTTCACTGAGTAATCTTAATTGCATAGACGTTTCATTTTAAAGTATACACAGCTAAAAAATAGACCCTTATTATACCCGGGCACCTAAAGTAATATCACTAGCGTAGCATCAGTAAAAGACAAGATACTAATTTTGAAGTCGTAAGAAGCCATATTTAAAAATATTTATTACCACAATGGTCCTAGATTTGAGGCAAGAGATATAATTATTCGTTTGAGTGGATGTAACTAGGTCCTACAATAAAAAAAAGACTGCTTTCTCCACCATACAAATAAGAGTCACTTTACTTACTCAGCCATTTCTCATCCATCTATACGTAGAGCATATTAAGAAAAGTAAAATTAATAAAAATTAAAAATAGTAAATTAACAAGTCTAATTAAAGTCCAAACAGCTTAATATTTAACGTAACATCTTCCTTAAGCTTTAACAGCATCTTTAAGCTTTGAAGCTTCCTTTGGCTTTGGCATTTAATGTTAAAAGCTTCCTTTGGCTTTGGCATTTAATGTTAAAAGCTTCCTTTGGCTTCCAAAGCTTTTTAGATCGTTTGCTATGCTAAAGTGGCTCATTCAATGAAACAATTAAAATGAATAAAAATGTAATTTAACTTGCACGAAGAAATGATGTTCTGACTTGATACATTGAAATATGCTTAGCAGATTTCATTTTAATCTTTTTTTACTAAATCTATATTACAATCTTTGGCGATTTTTTTTTGGTAATTAATGTCAAGCATTTCGTTAATATACAAGTGCACTAAAACCAAATTCGTATTTTGGATGTATTTTCCCACGCCAGATTGAAACTAAAAATTTTACATTGAATTACAAATGTAAACACATGATCATGTACCAAATATCAGTTATTTAAGTCATTGCCTTTTGGAGTTACAGTGTTTATATGTATGCGGAAAGTACTGATCAAAAGAGAATCGATCTTTTGATAGATTTCGTTTAACCCATTCACTGCCAAACACGAATATACTCGTGTTGGCAGGGTGTTGCCCATGGCCATCGCGAATATATTTGTGATACTTTCAAAATATAACGTACAACATGTCGAACTTGCAAACTTTTTATGGCCACAAACTTAAATATACATATGTAAAAACCTGAAAAGCTACAAATAAATTGTTTTTACAAAAATTCTACTTTATTTAACCCACTCGCTGCCAAGCCTAAATTGTATGAGATTATTCCCATTGCCAACCACGAGTATACTCGTGTTTTATTTTTATACATGTAAATGATTATTTATGACAAAATATGGGCATTTATTTTGAAATAATAAAGCTTAGATAAACAATAACACTCAAAACAGAAATGACAATGGGAATAACCTCATACAATTTAGGCCTGGCAGCAAATGGGTTAACATATAATTGATATTTGGAATTTATCCATTTTGTTAGTACGCCACGGTGACCTGTTGGTAAGATCTCTGTTCGTGAGCAACAGGGTTTAAAGCTCGAGATCCAATTCCACCGAAGAGCCGTCTTGTAAGGGGGTCTGTTGTTTGTTAAATCTGCCATGGCCAAACGTACTCCCACTGGTGTGGTAGGGAGAGTGGGGCACCAACTCAGGTGTCGTCCTCGTCATCTGACCATGGCTCAAAATTACGCGGCGCGTTTCTAAATAGCTAGCCCCATATACGAAACGGTTAAACCACTATAGTACACTAAAATTCCTTACAATATCGATATTTTATTATATTCGTTGATATATTGTAAACATTTATCTTATACTATAAATATGCCTCTAAAGCTTTTTCTTTTTCGCTGTCAGTTTAAAGAAATGCTTTTAAAACTTTTATATATGACAGAGTAAACGATTCCCTTTCTATCTTTCAAATACTAATACATATTGAAATTCAGTATAATCAATGAAATTTTTTTTTCTTTCAAAATTCATTTGGGAATCTGTGGAGGTAATTCTCTAGTGTTACAATTGGCACATGCATTGCCTTTCTCTACGGCGTCCTGGTGGTAGTCTCGGCCTTGTGAACCGTGGGATTTCAAGTTTGAGACTCGATTCCCCTAAAGAACCATTGTGTAAGGGGGTCAATTGCACGTTAAATCTGCCATAGTCAAACGTCCTCCCACCGATGTGGAGTGGAGAGCGGAATTCCAGCTCAGGTGTCATCCTCGTCATCTGACCACTGTTCAAAATTACGAGATCCGACCCAAAATAGCCTATTGTTTCCTTAAAAAGGGACGTTAATATAACAAAATAAAATTAGACAAGGATATGCCATGTAGTCACGTGATATTCATGAGTGTTGATTTACAGCAGGAAGTTAATATAACTAAACCAAACCATTTAGTTCTTAGCGTCTAATAGTTATTTATCATTGATCAATTAAACTAGCACAGAACAACTTTAAAACTAGATTTACGGGTGTCGGCCGTATACCTATTTTTACTAAAATCGGTATTTTTGACGGGTAAATTAAAATACAAATTTTTGTAAATCTTTTCATTTTAAATCAACAGTTTTTTTTATTCACAGTTGTCTTCAATACATTATTTACATGTAAACTCTATTTTGGATGCACACTTTCGACATACATACTTGTTACATTTAATGCAAATGTTATTTGACCTTTTTTTTACGTAACCCAATTCGACAAGATGTTCGCACATTTCGATTTTGTACATCAAACAATGAATTGCAACTTGTATTTTGTTCGTCGCGATGGTCACTGCCTAGTTCTTCAGCTAATTGGAAAAAAAATGATGAATTGGTTATTTTTGATATGACAAGGTTTGCAAATGATAAGTCCAAACATATGAATCATACACTTATTGTATACATCCGTTATTTTTTTCATTTTCGTTATTTCGCAAGATTTGAAACATTTGATGGTAAATTAAGTAGCCCGTCTATTTGACGGATTTTGTAAAAATAGGTATACAACATACAGTGGCACAAACAATTGAGGATACACGTTACTTTTACTTGATAAATCCAACTTTCAATCGAAATAACACATTAACTAGAAGTGCAAACGTGTTTTTATTTTCACAAGTAACAAAAGGGTTAATTTACAGTAAAAATAACGAAAATCAACCAAAAATTATCTAAGGAAAAGTATTCTCAGCGATGTAACCAAAAGGAAAATTTTGAAAGATATCAAGATTGATCCTAAACTAAGTACAGTCAAACTAGCTGTAGAAACTTCTCGAATAATGGGCAAAAGTATGTGCTGAAACTGTGAGAAATATGATAAGATATGCTGGATATAGCAATCGAAGCTAGAAAGAAACCTTTCATAAGCTTTCAAAATCAGAAAAAGCATTTGGAGTTTGCAAAAACTCATCAATTGAAGACAGATAACTCTTGGAATAAAGTTATATTCAGTGACGAAAGTAAATTCAACTTTTGGAAGTGATGGCAATCTCACCGTTTGGTGAAAGTCGAACACCGTTTTGGATCCAAAAAATATACTTTCTTCAGTTAAACATGGTGGTGACTCCGTCATGGTTTGGGGTTGTATGGCTTCAAATGGGGGCAAGAAATTTAGATTTTATAGACGGCATAATGGATCATAAGCTTTATATAGATATACTCAACAACAATCTTAAAGAAAGTGAAAAAATTAGGTTTAGATGGAAATTTTATTTTCCAGCAAGACAATGACCCCAAACATACGACACGTAGTGTCAAAATGTTGTGTCATTTTCATTGTAAACAGCAATTGCATACACCACCCCAGTCCCCCGACATCAATGTCATAGAAAATTTGTGGGTCATACTCGAAATAGCGGTCCCAAAACACCAAATTAGGAACAAAGCCCATTCAAAACAAGTGTTACAAGAAGAATGGAATAAAATATATCCACATACCATCAAAAAATTGGTCGAATCGGTACCAAGATATTTGGAGGATATTATAAAAGCCAAAGGACATGCAACCAAATATTGACATTGTCTTTGTATGCGATATGTCACACACATTTCATTGTTGTATCCTTAATTTTTTGAGGTAAAAATCTGCCTATGCTTATTTCAAATATTTGTGAAATTTTTATTTTTAATATTTTTTTGTTGATTTTCGTTATTTTTACTGTAAATTATCCTATTTGTTACGTGTGAAAATAAAAACACGTTTGCACTTCTAGTTAATGTGTTATTTCGATTGAAAGTTGGATTTATCAAGTAAAAGTAACGTGAATCTTCAATTATTTGTGCTACTGTGTATAGAAATAGTAAAATGCAGGTCTTTCGGAGGATCAAATGGAAAAATGTATTCAATGCATTGTATCATTATATGAGTTCTTAAAGATAATTTGAAACACAAATTGTTAAAATCAAACTTAACAAAACAACATAGACTCAAAACAAAATATACCCATATTAAAAGCACACAAAAACAAGCAAAATAATTTTACTAAAAAGGTTTTTAGAATCTAATTAGAATTAAAGAGAAACCAGAGCTTCATTCATACTTACAAAAGGATAAACATAAATAATTAAAAACAAAGCTTCAATCTCGGCGATCATGATAATTTGTTCCAGCGTCAGGAATCGCATCCGTAGAAATTTGTAAAACAAATACAGAAAGACTGCCATGAACAGCAACCGAAGAATACTGCAGAATTCTTCGTCGTACTGGGAAAAAAAGTTATTCTTTATTATCATCACGAACAACTGCATTTTTAATTTAAAGTTTCTTAGAATAGGAAAAATGACAGAGGAGCCATAATGGAATTGATTTTAATAATACAGACTTAATAAAGCAAATAAAGACCTTTGTTTATCAGAAAATAAATGATATCTTATTGTGTTTTTTTCTGGGATTCAAAAACCCTGCACGCTTTTAACCCTTTAGCCGGCACAATCCGTTTTCTTTCCAAATTAACATTTTAAGCCTCTATAGACAGAATTTTTGTTTAAACTCGGATTAACTTGGATTTTAAAAATATTCGAAGATTAACATCGATTGATAAATCTGTAAGATTTAAAGATATTATGTAAAATACTCATCATTCTATTCCTGAAAACTTTTTTCCCTCCCTGGAACTAAATTTATAATTAATCAACACACTATGTTGACTGAACGGAAAAATATTCAATGGAGATATAAATTCAAATTAAATTTGATCTAAAAGAATAAATTCTTATATGTTTATCGGTCATATTTAGAACTATTTAACCATGCGTTTTTCCTGGTGTTATTTACAAATTTCAAATGTTTTATTTGTTGGATTTGCAATGAAAGCTCATCAGCTGTGTGTACTAAATTTGTTGTAAACTTTGAACGTACATTCCAAAATCCGTAAGTATATAAATTACAAAATGCAGAAGATATAAAGCACGTTTCAGAAATTGTATAGTGTTTTTGATTGGAGAAAGAATTACGGTTATTTTTTTTCTCTGGTAAATCAAAAGGATCAGATATACATTATGAAAGCAAAAATTATTAGCAATCACGATTTTTACTCAAAATGGCTTCGTATTATTTAGATAGAAATTCTGAAATAGATTTTTATTCTTTACAAAATCATAACAAGTATATTTAACAATATATTTTCATTTTTCAAATGTTAATGATGAACCAGTTTATTATTTCTAGTTAAAATAACAGTTTCCTATTAACTCTTAAAATCTCAAAAATACTAGATACATTGACCATAAAAGGTGATTTTAACAATCAAATTTACTATCAATTATTATTATTAATGAATAAATGATATGCTAAACAATTAATTATATGTTTAATTAACATATAATTGTTTAACATATAATAAATTGTTTTAAGTTCTGCGTTTTTAATTGATCTAAAAGATAAATAGAAATTTTAGATAAGTTTTCTCAATCATAAAGGTATATTCAGATTTATTAACCAATAAATATTTATATAATGCTATACAATAAAAGAATAACCTTTCAATGTCAACATTAATCTAATATTTTGAAATATCTCTACAAGGAAAAACTATCCTTTAAAAGGATAGTAAATAAGGTAATACCAGTATACAAAGGAATTTAATATTTTTGAAATAAAATTTAAAATAATATAATAGAGCAATAGAAATCTTCGATCGTAAATTACAATTTATAATGCAAGAACATCATTATTTTTGGGTAATTTTTTATCTTAATTTAATTCATTAACCAATTTAAACTTGTTTGAAACAAACACGAGATTTTTTAAAACTTCCGTTTTTAATTTTTTTAGCTGGCTAACAAACTTTTAGAACTCGACAGATTTTGAGATGAAATAACAGCTATGATGACATAGTTCTTCTTCAACCTTTTAAAAAGTCATCTGCTGTCAAAGAAGCATACGTAATAATAATAATACTGGTAAAGCAAAGAAAATATTTTTTGCCCGTTAATATGAGAGACATCAAAACCTTTTAACTCAAACAACATCATGTTCTCACATGATAATAAATAAGAACGATTGTAATTAATCTTTATAAATAAATAATATAAACCGATAAAAACAATTCTTACCTCTTGAAAGAATTCCATCATTTTAAAATTCTAAGGTTAAAAAAATCTAGATATAAAACCCTCAATGTAGTTAATGCAGACTTTATTTATTTGTAGTTATTTAATACTGTACTATAGTTTATAATAGGTTCCCCGCGCATGACCATTACTTTTTTCGAGTTTTCAATAGGCCAATTATAAGACGACCAGTAGACAGCGCATGCGCAGAAAGGATCTGATTTATGTTTGCCACAATTTTATAAGATAGATTCAGGCATTCCTTGGTTGGCTATAATTTGCCGTTTTGGCGTCCCTGAATTTTTCTTTTTTTTATTGTGTATAGTATTGAAATGGATATTTGCTCAAAGAAACATGTTAAATTAAAATAAAATAAAAGAGTCGACATGCATTAATTAGGAAAACTGTGGAATAAAAGGGGAAATGAAAGAAAGAAAAAATTTTGTTTGCCAAAGAAAGAATCATTGAAGAATAAAGAGGGAGTCCCGGGTCCGAGTCCCGGTTTGGGCATGGCTATTCTTCTGTGTGCTATCTGTGTGAATGTGCCCCCTGTAAAAAGGGGCTGTGCAAGCGAATGTGGTGAGTGTGTAGCTAAGTCGTACTCTTGCCAATAGTTGGCGCTACTTCAAAAACAAGAGACGCTTCTTTCGGTTTAAAACTCCCTGATGCCTCGGCGAAGCTTGTCCATGGCAAGTGCCACTAATAATAACAACAACAAGAAGAAATTTGACCAATGTGCATATTTTAGATATTCCTTAGTTCGAACTACTAAAAGATGCACAACTATTGGACCGTAGATACTAGCAAGTGAGATGAAACATCGGATATTACATTTGGCATGGAATGCCAATTACCATGCCAGGGAGGAGGGAAAGTGGCATGCATTACAACGGGCATATTTTGTAGAATAAACGTGCCTAGTTAGAAAATAGTATAGTTAAAATTGAGCATTTCACACCTTTCACTTTAGACAGTTCACATCTTCCAACTATACATTAATTTCTATTTGAGTGCATAAGTTTTCTAAAACTGTATTTTATAGACACATTAGTTCTCTTGTATAATTTAAAGCAAATTGAGCTGGCATCCTGGCACAGAGGTTACGTGTCTTCCTCATGATCTGGGTGTCCAGGGTTAAAGTCCCGGTTAGGGCATAGTTGTTCTTCTGTGTGCTATCTGTGAGGTTTATGAATGTCCCGCCCTGTAAAAAGGATGTGTGCAAGTGGATGTAATGAGTGAGTAACTAAGTCGTTCTCCTGCCCCTAATTGTACTAATTCAAAAACAAGAGACGCTTTTTTCGGTTTACAAGGACAAGAGCTTGTCCATGCCTAGTGCCACTGATAACAACCGAAAAGATGAAGGTTAAACCTTTGATCCTGAACTAACAGCTAAACGAGGACTATCTTACTGCTACGGAAAAATATTTGTTATATTTTTAAATTGAATTTTAGAGAAAGAATAATCTATAATCTTCTTACCATTCTTTAGATATTTTTGGTTAAAATCAGAAGAAGTAAATAAATTAAATCTTAAAATGGTGCACCGTCTTGAATGGTCAGTGAGATGCACCAACTGTATGTAAAAGGGTTAAAATCGATCGAGTATGAGTTTAGGAATCATCCTTGTCATCAGACCTTGACTCACAGCATTCTGGGGATTTTAATTAATGCCTTTTGGAAAATTCGATAATCCTTTCGGTAATTAAAATTATAATACATACTAATGAAAAAATTTTGCTTTATCATATATGAATTCATCTGTTTTGGGGATAAGCTATTTTTGTTTAACTGTCGATTCTTTAAAAAAATCAATTCAATCTTTAAAATGCAGCTTACGAATCTGAAAGGATTAATTCGAATGGTTTTCTATAAGAAGCATTTTTTTAAAAAAATTTCTAAGTCATTTATTTTGTATCATTTTGGAAATCTCATAAGGTTATTTAGTTGTGCTACAAACCACTTCAATGATTTAATTCAATATAAAAATTGTTGCATATCTGAAAAAATTACTAGTATATTATCTTTTTAATAAGGTAGAAAGTCGACTTTATGACCCAGAGGTAGCGCGTCTTCCTCGTGCTCTGTGAGTCTCGGGTCCGAGTCCTTCTGGTTGTTCTTCTGTGTTCTATCTGTGAGGTGTCTGAAAGTGCCTCCCTGTTAAAAGGGGCTGTGCAAGTGTGTGGTGTGTGTTTCATACTCATGTGAGCTAGAAGTCAGACTTCTACCCTCGAGTGCTCAGGGGTCCATACCCGCAGAAGCTATTGCATCCCTCTTTCCATGGTAAAAAGCGGATACGACATCATCATCAATAAGTTAGAGCTTGCGTTTGTATATGTAGCATATTTTTTTTGTTGTTATTTTACTCACAAGCTACATCGTTTCACATAGTATAACGAAATGTATTTAAGCATTAGCGTATTTAAATATAATAGTAAATCATAAGAAGTAAACAACTCTTTTACAATGATTTTAATGAAAATTTTAATTAATCAAAAATTAATGTAGATGTTTGCATTCGTCTTTAATATGTTACGAAAATATTATTGTGTGAAGATAATTTTTAATCTTTATAAAAATTAAAATTACTCTTGTGATTAGAAAATTGAATATCAAATTTGATACATTTAAGTAACTGCTTTTCTTAAAGTTATTCCTTTTAAATGTTTCTGTAAGTGTAGTCTGACAAACGGTCAACCGTTTGTTGGAGTTGGTTCAAAATTTGATAAGTATTTACACAACAGTTGCTAAATCTATGTAAAGATTTTTATTTATCTATCTCATTTCAATTTGTAGTTAGAATCCTAACATATAATCTAATAATAAAACTTATGAGCGGAATTTGCTCAAAATGGTACAGAAATATTCAAATAAATGGAATCAAAACCATATACCAAATTTCATCCATCTAGTCTAAGGACTTTTTGAGTTAATTTCAGATAGATACTTACTAAAAAGAGGTTTTTTAACCAAGGGAGGCCTGAAATGTGCACATTTATCAAAATTCATGTAGTAGTAGTTGTAATTAGTGGTACTTGTCATGGATTAACTACATCGAAGCATCAAGTTTTAAGCGGAAAGGAGAGTCTCTTATTTTGAACTAGCGCCAATTAGGGCTATGAGTACGACTTGATTACACATTCATCACAGTCGATTTCACAGCCCCTTTTTACAGGGGGGGGGGGCACATTCATACACCTTACAGATAGAACACGGAAGACAAAGATTGCCCAAACCAGAACTTGAACCGTTACCAGTTCCAGGTCTAAATTACGATCTGAGATGAATGGATGAATTTGCATGAATGCAGTCCGCCCTCCAAATAGGGTTGTTACATGTGTGTTGCTAAGTCGTATTCTTGGCCCTAGGTGGCGTTACTTGTAAAACAAAGAGACATATCTCTTAGGCGAAAAATCTGCTGATCGTATTAGCAGGGGCTTGTCCACGGCAAGTGCCATTAATCACAATACAACCTGTAAATTTTCTGTAAGACACAAATTATTCAACATTGAAATGGAAGAAGACAATTTTTAAATTTACTGCTGTTGTCATTTTTCCATTGTTATTTCAACTTCTAATTTTTCTTTGCATAATTTTATTAGATTTTTCTTAACGTATTTCCTATAGTGTGTGAAATTATTCTCTAAAAAAGCAAACCATTAAAATTCAGTACTTTTATTCAATAAACACCAAGCACAGGAGCATGTTTTATAAAAAATAGGTAAAAATACATAACATCAGTAATTTATTAACAAAAATATAAAAATTGCTGGATTTGTTCCAAGAAGGAACAATCCAATTAAATGATAACTAATGCTTTCAGGTGACTTAATAAAATAGTATCATATAGTGAAGGATATCGGAAATTAAAAACTCATTAATTTGAAAACTGAGCATCATTTTCGTCAGGGCATATATAAATAGCTATCATCTTCATTTGAAGTATCGTCATGCTGATTTCCACCATTTATCTCTGGCATAAGCCTCCACCTTTGAACCCTATAAGTAGGTGGACGTCGTAGATGCAAATATGAAATTTATATGATTCACATTTCTAAATTTCATGTATGAATATTCAGTGTTTAATCATTTACATGAATTACAATTTCTATACATCATTGATCAGATAAAATAGTATCATGTAGTGAAGAATATCAGAAATTAAAAACGCTGATGTAATTTCTAAAATATGCATCATTTTCATCAGGGCATATATAAATTGCTGTCATCTTCATCTGAAGTATCGTCAAGTCGATTTCCACCATTTATCTCTGGCATAAGTCTCCATCGTTGAACCCTATAAGTAAGTGGACGTCGGAGCTGTAAATAGGAAATTCATATGATTCATGTGCTAATATTCACTGTTAAACCATTTACATGAATTAGAATTTCTATACATTAATGATCAGATAAAATAGTATCATGTAGTGAAGAATATAAGAAAGCAGAGACGCTGATGTAATTTCCAAAATATGCATCATTTTCATCAGGATATATATAAATAGCTATCATCTTCATCTGTAGAATAGTCATGTCGATCATTTCCACCATTTATGTTGTTGTTGCTAATCCCCTTTGTATAGACCCCTAGATCAAGTCCAAAAGACCGTGTGGCACCAAAAGGTCAAAAACACTCTCGCTCTCATCCGACAGTTGCCTCTCAGAGGCACCGATACAAGAAATAATACGAGAGGGAGAGGCAATAGCCAAGCAAGGGCAAGTAGAAAAGGTCCTGTTAGGACCGTCGAAGACCAGACTTCTAATGTGGCCAGATCTTAGCCTACCTAAGGCAGATTGGGCAAGTCTTGAGAGAGTGTTCTGCAAAGATAAACCAGGGCGCTCTGTGGCGTACCAATCGTGTTCAGGAGGAATCCTCCAAATGGATTTTACTTTGTCAATAAACATGGAATGAATCTTTGAGACTCTTAAAACGGATGATGGAGGAGCAGAGAGTTTACTACCTTCCACGGCAAGTCGATCAGCGACATCATTGTCATAGATACCAACATAAGAGGGAATCCAATGCAAGCACACAGAACCTACCTGGGACAATGTAGCCAATTTGGCAACAATATCTTGCCCCAATCCACCATTTATCTCTGGCATAAGTGTCCATTGTTGAACCCTATAAAACTGGCCGTAAGCGCTGTAAATATGAAATTTCTATAAGTCATGTTTCTAAAATTTATATGAGAATATTGACTGTTGAATTTCCATACATTAGTGATGGAAAATTTCGACTTTTAAAAACATAAACTTTATTTACTAATGTCGTGTTTATTGAAGTTGAATAAACAAAGCAGTTTGAAGTTGCCAGTTAACCAGAGGATTAAATTTATTATTTGGTACTGTTTGGGTATATGAAACGTCTTAAAACCACAAAAGGGCAATTTTTAGGATGACTTTGTACCTGATCAGATACGAATAACATGTGACTAGTTTGTTCAAACAACAACCCCAATACTCCCATCCAAATCTGCCTTATTATACAGGACGATTACAAATGATGGACCCGATTTTAAATATATTATATTTTCGAAAGTATTGAACACATTATAATGAATGACGCATGAATGTAAAGAGAAATATGCCAATTTTTTCAGTTACCTGTGTTCGATATGACACTATCTTGTGACACGATTTAAGTCCAATCTTTAATCCAGTTCGTTCCAAACATTTTGTAGCATTTTGTTTTGTCTATTATCTTTGAAATACCCCACAAAAAGAAATCACTGAAGTAAGACCTTTCTTATGTACTACCAATGCTGAAAATACTGCTAGATCTAGAAAAACGTATTTGTGCCACATTTGGAGCCATTGGCAGAGTGATGTTTTAAAATATTTGGAGCGAACTGAATTGCAGATTGGACGTATGCCGTGTAACAAGGGGAATCATATATCAAACATTTGAAACCGAAAAAAAGCTGGCACATTTCTCTGTACATTTATGTGTTACTTATTGTAATATGTTCAATAGTTTCGAAAATTATATTTTGAAATCGAGCCCATTTGTATTCACCCTTTATTAACACTTTGCTGACCGGTGACGAGTTAACTCGTCTTTTCATGTCCAAACGTTATTTACCGGCGACGAGTTAACTCGTCATTGCACTTGCATTATCTGTTTCAATTTATAACACCGAGGGCGATATAGAACATTGCAAAAACTTGGCGCATCGTGTTTAGTCTTGTCCGCTCTATAACTGAAAAATTACTTTTCCAAGTATTTACATTTTTATTAGAATTTTAGTAAAATTCCAAAAATGTCAACCATGACGGAACGTATCGGCGAAGAACTTTTTGATGTTCCAATTCAACAAAATTCATTGGAGTTTTTTTAGAACGTTTTACTTTCATATTCAATTACAAAAAAGTAGCCGGTGACATGACATAGGTGACAGGCAATTTTATACAGAAACTAAGTGTTAAGAGAGTGTATTTATTTATTTTTATCCGAGTCAATAAATATTAGATTTTACTTATGATTTTGATATTTGTTAGGAGTTTACATCGTTTTTTAGCATTTACATGTCTCAAGGATAGGGTTCAACTCTTCATGTGACTATAGCCAATGCAAGTTTTGAGAGGCCAGATGACCACTGACATGCAAACAAAAATCATCATTATCGCTAATGGAGATCATTTATATTTCGCTAGTAGTCAACAAGCACTAAGCATTACATATAATTCGCACCGTATTTCACATATATTTGTCTTCAAATTAGGATTACTCCATAGGTCAATAGGCTTTTATTTTAGTTACATTAATCTCCCGTTTTAAAGCAACACTAGGACTATAATGGAGGTGATCTCATAATTTTGAACCTCCATCAGACGATGAGAGTGACACCTGAGTTGGCACTCCTCTCTCCACGCTCCACCAAACAGGCGGAAGGACGTTTGGTCCAGACGGATTTAAAGTGCACCAGATCCACTTACAAGACGTTTCTTCTATGGAATCAGAAGAACCGTAGAACCATTTCTGATTCCATAGAAGAACCGTACCTCCGATTCCTAGACCAAGATCTTACCACTAGACCACCGTGGTACCTAGGCCAATAAGTAATGCAAATTTAGAAGTCAGATAACAACTTATTTGCAGACCAAACTCTTCGCCCTAAACTGTCTCACTATTACAGTTGAGGGCACTTATCTCTAGTTATTTCCTAGGCATTATGTGAAAGACTAATATTTGGTGGAATTTTGCAATACATTTGGCACTTCCCTGCCTAGTCGGATTTAACATGCCTAAGCTTATTGGCAAGCTTTGAGAGTTCCCTACCCTCTCCCAATTTCAAAAAACCGAAATTTAATTAGTTTCTTCAATGTGTATGTACTTTTTAAATAAGCAATGGTTTGATGAATTGAAATCATAAAAAGTTTGATTGCAGATCATCTTTTAGGAAATCAATTGTAGAATTTTAAAATACGAGATTATTTTTAATTTGAATCTTCATTACACGAAATTGTAAAAATATTAGGTTGAAGAAAAAGTAATCCATTATTATTTTACAATTATCTACCGAGAAAATAACGGATTTCTTTCCATATGAAATTTCGAAATAATGGATAAAGAAATCCATTATTTTCTTGGTAGATGGCTGTAAAAATATTAGGTTGGGGATAAAGAAATCCATTATATTTTACAGCCATCTATCGAGAAAATAATGGATTTTTTTAAAATCCAACATTTCCAAAAGTTCCATATAGAGAGAAATCCATCATTTTCTAGGTATATAGCAGTAAAATAATAATGGATTTTATTTTCCTCAACCTAATATAATTTTTTGTCGTCATCTTAGCACTCTTATATACTCTCTCCTCCTTTTTACCTATAAATTATCATCTTTTCATATGTCACTGTGGCGGTAAAATAAATAGAACGACAGTACATCATGTTAAGGTTAATACTTGCAGGAATGAAATTACAGAAAGATATTTAGAAAAATATTTTATAGAATCTACTTGTGGAATCAATCTGATTATAGGCAAGGGGACTATTGCTCATTCTAAGATTCGAAAACCTTTTGCGCTTATGCGCATGTATTAGGAGGCGTTTATTTAATCAAAATAGATGACAAGAAACAATAGGGTAAACTTGAATTGTTCACTGACATAAATGATTTTAAAACTACGAATAATTCTTAATATCGTCGGATAAAGATATTAATTGCAGTAAAATGCTTTAGAACAATTTTCTTTCGTAAAGGAGGCTAAACATTGCATCTATGAATGTATAAAAGATTTCAGCTTTTAAAATTTTCTAAATTAGGATGATGAGGTCGTTTCCGCTTTGCAACAGAAAGGGGTGCAGTAGCTTCTAAGGTTAAAAGTACCTGAGCACCCATAGGCAGAAGTCTGAATTCGAGTTCCACTGAAGGCGATACTCAAACAATAGCTTTTATAGCTCCTTTTTACATGGGCGATTTTTCACACATCTCACAGACGGAACACATCGTTAAAAATAAGCATGCTCGAACCAGGACTCGAACTCTGGATGCCCAAATCACGGAGAAGATGTGCTATGCTAAGGCCAGGATGCCGGAACTATTCCTTGTATATATAATTTGGAAATTGAAAAGGAATAAGTTAGAAAGACAGTTTTCACTACAATCCGCAATTCTTGTCACAGTGATTTCTCTAACCATAATAAAATAGTTTGTCTTTTATTATTATGTAAAGTCAATTTTATATCCTCTATCTCCTCGCAAATCTTTTTACTTTTATCCCCTATCTTCTCGCATATCATTTTATATCCCCAATCACCACGCAAACCATTTTGTTTGTATCTCCTCACAAATCATTTTGTTTGTATCCCCGATCTCCTCGCAAGTAATTTTGTTTGTATCCCCGATCTCCTCGCAAGTAATTTTGTTTGTATTCCCGATCTCCTCGCAAGTCATTTTGTTTGTATCCCCGATCTCCTCACAAGTCATTTTGTTTGTATCCCCGATCTCCTCACAAGTCATTTTGTTTGTATCCCCGATCTCCTCACAAGTCATTTTGTTTGTATCCCCGATCTCCTCGCAAGTCATTTTGTTTGTATTCCCGATCTCCTCGCAAGTCATTTTGTTTGTAT
>JAOUZG010038134.1:775063-799570 GCA_026289955.1 Argiope argentata | reverse complement strand
CATTTTGTTTGTATTCCCGATCTCCTCGCAAGTCATTTTGTTTGTATTCCCGATCTCCTCGCAAGTCATTTTGTTTGTATCCCCGATCTCCTCGCAAGTCATTTTGTTTGTATCCCCGATCTCCTCACAAATCATTTTGTTTGTATCCCCGATCTCCTCACAAATCATTTTGCTTGTATTCCCGATCTCCTCACAAATCATTTTGTTTGTATCCTCGATCTCCCCGCAAATTATTGAAAAATTGTTTTGGATTTTCCTTAAATAGATATTATATATAAATTCACATCGTAAGTAAAATAGTGAATAGTTAGAAATTATTATGACGTGAATACGTCTTTAAATTTGCTACCATACGAAGGAAATCCAAAAACCTAGTGATAACAAAAATTGAAGGATACAGTTTGGTGTTGTAGTTTCAAACCTATCCTCTACATCCAAAATTAAATTATACCACTGGATAGCTAAAGGATCAAGGAATTCATTACAATAAACGAGAACAGTGACGCATTGCGCGCGGTGCAGGGGGAAGCGCTGCCATTTTGAGGTTATTTTGCTGCGTATCGAGATTTGCAATTAGTATGGACTTTTGACTCGGAGAAGCTGCGATGTTCGTTTCAGTTTTAATCGTCAGCTGTCGTCAAAATATATCGAATGTATATAAAACCTTAGTTAAAAGTAGTGACAATGAATATAATAAGGTGTTAGAATTAAAAAATAAATATTATCGAAAATATATAATGTCGGCCTAAACGCGTTGAAAATACAAAACAAAATACAAAGATTGTATACGGTTGGAAAGGGCTTCTCAAGAACAATTGAATAGAAATAATAAAACCTAAAATTATACCCGATTAGAAGCCTGATCTTACTACACCAGTTATGATAGTTGGAGACTTGAATGTTGATGTCTCACAAAACCGCTCATTGCCCGACTTCATGCTCAGCGAGATCAATTGGTCTTATAATGAGACTTCTCCAACAACTTTAGGTAATACCTGTATTGATTTAAAGTTTACCAGAAATTTCGATGTATCTTGTATGCCATTTGTGTCATGCTTTTCATGTCACAGACCTATAAATAATAAAGATATTATAACACAATAATTATTTGTCTCCTTGCTTTCATCCTAAGTACATAAATGAAAATATTTTATTTAAAAAATATAACCTGTAATATAAACGTATTCACGTACAACACACGACCGTGTCCATGATACAAACACACCATGTTTTTTTGTACTAAACATATTATCCTAAAATCTTCAATAAATAAGTGATAAAAAAGCAAATTTACAAGAGAGCATGGCCTTATTTCCATCAATAATTTTATTATTAAACTGTACTTACAAAAATAACAGCAAGGAAGACTCCAAAGAAAAATGCAGATATGCCGTTTAAAAAGGAGTGGTCAATCATTGTCAGACAGCTGTAATTTTTTTTCAGTAGTCTAAATTGACGACTAAGGAAATACAGAATAAACAATGCACAGTAAAAAATTAAAGCAACGACTGTTATCCTTAGTTCCTGAAAAGAATGAAAGAAAATAAAATATATCTAAATCTTTATTTCCTAACTAATACTTTTATTCTATACTTATAAATAAGTCGATAACTCAATTTTCTCTGCTATATGATTGGATGATATGCCGTTACTTAGTATATGCCATCATATCTACTCAATAATTCGTTAAAATGAGAATTTAATGAATTTCAGGTTTATTAAAAGGCTATAAGGCATGTGGTAGGTAAAACAATCCTCGAAAATTAGTCAAATGTGATTTTCCTTAACCAATTCGCATACAATGACGTGTCTGATACGCACATCGAATTACTGAATTTTTATTTTCAAGTCTTCAACTAAGCCACAGAATTAAGTATTTAAATACGAAAAAATCAATATAAAATGATTTGGTATCCCAAATGCTCCATATATTATTTTAAAAAATCAAATTAACAATGAATTATCTAATTATAAAGTTGAATAAATTCGTATGTCAAGTGGTTAAGTAAGAGAAAATACTTAGTTGGTTTTTTTTATCAGAGTTTAATGACATTTAATGTTTGTAATTATGAATTTTTAAACCAGTAGAATAATTTTTATTCATTAAAATATGTGTAAAAAACCTGTTTCATATAAATTGCCGAAGATGTAATATGATTGAGCGCAAAAATTTTAATTGAGCACAAAATAATTGTCTTAAATTAACAAATGTTTCCTCAATTTACACCTAAAGTACATAACTTTATAAATCATGGAAAGTAATAAATATCTTAACAGGTTTTTCTGGAGTTACTACACTTTTTATATCGTTGAAATATAAAGGTTTAAAACACCGTATCGCTAGTATTGAGAAAAAAGTATGAATAATGATGCTTTGATTTGGTGCGAGCTTCTTTATTATGCATATATAAACATATCTGAAAGATTTCATACAGATATGATGAAGCATTTTAGTTTAATTATGTAAGGAATTTCTGAAAATTTAATATTGAGAAAAATGTTAAACGTTTCTGAGTGAAAAGCCATGACCTTCACGTTTTTGGCTTCATAATTTGACCTTATTAACCCTTTGCATTCGGAAAAGTAATTTGATGCATAATTATTCAATATACAAGGGCTTGTTTATTGTTCCAAATTTGTCTGTGTTAGTTTAAAATTGAATTTCTCCTCCTTTTTACCACTTTGTAGGCATTTTCAATAATTCAAAATTGAAAAGTAAAAAAATGAAATGTCAAAATGATGCATAGTCTTGAATGGTGTCCAAGAGGCACCATCGAGTGCAATGGGTTAATGTACACATTTGTGCAGTAACAAAACATGTTCATTAAGGTTTAGACCATCAAAAAGAAATCCTAATTTTATAAAAAATACATACCTTAAAGATTTAAACATCCTAGAGCCCCTTAATCCCTTTTTTCAACCTAATTATAAAATTGGAATATTTTACCCCCCTTCGCCATATTTGATAACTTAGAAACATCATGCACTTGTTGTTTCTAATCTACTAATAATGTCTAATTTGTCATAGAAATTAAGATAAAATGAATCATGTAAAATTAATTAGTATCAATTTTGAGAGGATATTTTTTTACGACTCTAATTAATATCTAAATATTTTCGTTCAAATAAATGCATGCTTGAACAAAATCTACTGCATTTATATGCCATTTACACATGACATAATTAAATTCATTCTAAACGTTAAGAAATTTCAAATAAATCATTACTTGAGGAACTTATTATATTTTTTCATGTCATGTAGTATTTTCAATGATACGAAAAGGAAAAAAAAACACCTTTACAATTTCAACCCCTTAACCGATTTGCCCGTACGCCGTACGTGCATCGATTTATCGAATTTTGATAGTTGTAAACAAAAATAAATCATTCGTAACAATTATAATTCAATAGTAAAATGATTTCGAATACGTAGATAAGCCAAGTATTCATTTACATTTGAATCAAAATAAGAAAATATTCCCAAAATAGAAGGTGCCACCTTATTAGATAGTAAGGAAAATAAACCGAATAAGGGGTTAAGTCGAACAACAGTAAACTTATTTTTAAGAAATTTATTTCCATTTGGGTGTTTTTATCTGTTGATTTATGAAAAATTAATGAATAGATGCAGAAATATTTATTAATATGAAATTTGTTATAGGTTGAAAAATGAAATAAAATATCAATAGAAACAAGTTTTTAAAATGCTTGTTACATTCTGGTTGAAGTTTTTGAAAAACCTTTGAAATCTGCTCTATTTTTGAATATTTGCATAAAAACTTGAAAAAAATATATGAAACAAAATTACACCAGTTAAGTTACAAATTTTTTTTGAAAAATGGAAAAAGGCATTTTTTGACTATAAAGAGGTTTAAAGCAAAAATCTATTTTAATAATTAATTTGCTTAAAATTTTGCCCCTAGGATAAGGAATATATTATTTGTTCCTCAATTAATAAATAAGTTTATTTGAATTAATTCTTCAAATATTGCCGTTCAACTGATAAATAATTTGAAATTTTAAATTTTTTTCATGTATAGAAGCGTTAAGAAAAAAATAAAGTATGCCCAAAAAACTAGATTATTAGTCTATTTCAGGAACAGCTAATTATATTAAGAAATTTTTATACCAATTTGAACAAAAGATATTCGTTAAATTTTAATTTATGGAGTTTTTCGCAAAAATATTTGATCATAATTTTTATTTTAGAAAATGGTATCCATAAATGCAAAGAAGCAATAAAATATTTGTAAGTGCAAATATAAAAATCAGTTTAACTTCCCAAACAACGGACTTAGAAACAAAATTGTAAAAGTTTTTTTTTGTTTTATAAGACGCTTGTTCAAACATTAAAAATATTAAATGTTTAAAAAATCATAGTTTTGCAAAAACTCGGCTTTTTAGAGTAGTCAACTACCTTTAAAAAATTTATTACTGACTTAAAAATTGACAAAAACATTATACAGAACGGTTAAATTCAATTATTGTCTATTTTGTTCGTTTTTTTTCTTTTGCATAACTTTGTATTATTTTATTATTTTAATGAACTAATTCTTGTGTTTTAAATAACATGTCTATAGCATTACTTAATCAGAACCGTCAATTATGCCACATAAAATCAATTTAATAATTCAAATTTATAATTGAAAGATAATTTTTAAACATTCACCAAACATCACCATGAGATAATTTTTAAACATTCACTAAAAAATTAAATGTATCATGAATTTAAATAAATTTTAAAAATGCTTTGAATATTCTATTAATAATAATTATTCCAAATACTATTTTTTATTTATTAATGCATAAACCTTCCATTTCAGACTCATTTTTATTTTAATTTTTTATTCGTAAACAAAAAGAAACATGAATAAAATATTTTGCTATTAAATGTGTTTCTTTTATTCTTTTAAATTTTAAATCATTATATGGATATTCATCCGAATTCAATTTTGTTGTTTGTATTTATTTTTTTAATCGTAACATAATTGAAACTTAAATTTCATTAAATAATTGTTTAATAAGGATATATTGAAAAATTGCTGCCTTTTCTCTTTAATCAAAGTTTAAAAATAAGTAGATTCTTTGTGGATACTTCAAGTGTTTACAGAATAAAATAATACAAAATAACTAAAGGCGACAAAAGATATAATGGTATTGAAAATAATTTTCTGATCACAAATTCATTGTAACTCTGGGGAAAGCGAGGAAAATATTTAGTTTAGTTTATTCACGTGAAAAATTGCTTTTTTTCATTTTCTAAACAATTTATCGTTTGGTGAAATTCTTTTACATTATCACTAAAAATTTATTTATTTTTAATTCGTGAACGAATGATTCTTTGAATTCGAAGTTTAGATTTCGGCTTTAATAATTTGTGATTCGATCCTATTTTATTTGACGGGGTTTTTTTTTGCTGAAGTTAAAAGAAAAATTCAGAGTAATCTAATTATAAAGATAGTCTGAATAACAACGTTAACGTAGTAATTCTCCGATCAGATAATTGGTAATGAATTTTGTACATGCTAGTAAATGAATATTAGCCACTTCGCATACAAGGACGTGGATGACCCGCGCATCGAATTACTGAATTTTTATTTTCAAATTTGCAATTAAGCCACAGAATTAAGTATTTAAATACGAAAATATAAATATGAAACGATTTGGTATCCCAAATGCTCCATATATTATTTAAAAAAATCAAATTAACGATAAATTATTAAAATAGGATGAGTTATCTAATTAGAAAGTTAAATAAATTCGTATGTCAAGTGGTTAAAAAGATGTTTCCGTCAGAAGTGTAATAGATAATGTTAAAAATTTAACCATTAAGACTTTCAGTGCCGCAATTGTTACAAAGTCTGAAAACGCATAGCGTTTATGTTTTTATTTAACAGATCTAACCATATTCTTAGAATTTTGTCATAAATCGTTAGCAAACAAGCTATATTGACAAAACTGAAAATTAATTTAATGATCCAATTTCATTGTCTCAATAAGCGTTTCAGAACTCGGATCTGATCAAATTATGTACGACAATATTAATCTAAACATTAGTTAAGTATTATAAAGTATAAAAACTCTTGCAAATTGTGTATATATAACAAATTGTAGAAAATTGGAATTATACATCACAAAATACATGAAATATTTAAAAACATACAGCAGTAATACCAAACACAAAACACATCTTACCCTTCGTCTCTGATTATTTCGTCGTCTAGCATCCATTTTAAAAAGGTAACTTTGTCTTATTGTGCACAAGTTTCAAAATTTAAGAGAAACAAGCTCTGTTTTTAACTAAGCTTTTATAAGACATTTTTTGCGCATGTCTGTTGCATAGTAATGACCAAAAATTTTAAGGCTAGGCCCAACTTTTAGAAAATATTTACCGAACAATAAACTTCGAGTCCCTATAGTTTTAACAGAATTTGATCATATTGTTGAATTTTGTAAGTAATTTAGATATATAAACAATAATTTTGAGGTTTTGTTGTCAGTTGTCTGAGGTTGATAAAAATAATGAAAAAAATTTCTTGTCCTAATTGTTTATCGTATATACACCCAATATGGCAGTGCTACATAAAGCACTTGAAGAGAATGGTCTACGCATTTCAGAATATTCCATTCAGCTAAATATGTCCACAATTTCATACAAGAAATTTTCATGAAAAGATGTTTTACAAAAGTTTTTTTATATATTTAGTTGTAAATGCTACATAAAACACTTGTAGAGAATGGTCTATGCATTTCAGAATATTACATTTAGTTAAATGTGTCTATAATTACATATGAGCAATTTTAATGTCAGGATGCTCTACAAAAGTCTATTTATATTTTTGATTGAATTTTTAATTAAGTTTAGAACACATGCAATTCCAAAGAATTTAACTTATTTTAACTCAAGAAAGACTGAAACTTGAAGATTAGTCAAAATCTGATATTCGAATTTTTGATCATAATGGTACAAATTCATTCTTTAATTCGCAAACCAGAAAATACAATGATAATCTGCCGATTTCATCATTAACAGAATAAAATGTTGATAGATGCGAGATTAACCCTTTACCCTTGGGAAAAAATGTAAAGCATAATTATCCATTTTAATAAAAAGTATTTTAATGAAAATAGGAAATTGTTTGAAATTTATTTTACCTGAAAAATAATTCCCTGAAAAAAATGTATACTTTTTTACCATTTTGCAGGGGGTTTTAATAATAAAAATTGAAAAAAAGTAAATAAAATGTCTAAAGGATTTACTATCTTGAACTTGAAAGAAAATAATGATCCAAGAGCATAGGATTTCAATGCCATCTAGTTCTAAATTATGTTTGAAGCTTTTGGATCATGGGAAAGTTCATTTAAAATCCATTTCAAAATTTTTGAATTGACAAACAGACAGAGGAGATAGAAAATTAATAAAAAGTTATTCAAAAGTCTAATGTTTTTTTTTGTGTGTAATTTGGTCATCATTTAATTTCTGTATTTTCCATTTTTTTTCTCTTGGGATTATTGTAAATTTCAAGCCGCCAATTTTACATAGCTGCAAGCCTTGTACTCCAACAAATAAATCTATAACTTTTAATTTATTATTTTTAATTAAGTATTGTTTTAAGTATTAGGTATTTTTTTACATTTAAGATTTAAAATAAATAAATGCCAAAATGATGTACCGTCTTGAATGGTGACTTAAAGAAAACATTCGAGAGGAAAGTGTTATATAAAATTTTCTAAACATGATTAACCGCAAGCTATATTCAATTAATTTGTTAATAATGTCCGGACTTTTTTCATTTGAACCATTATGGCTGCATATTCGTTAAATAGAATGTTTCGTCTAATTAATCATCTAATGAATCATTATGAATGAATGTTTCGTCCTCTAATGAAAAAGCAACCAAATTTAAGAGGTTAAATATCTACTTGGATCCAAATTCTATGTAGGTATGCATTCCTTAGAGGAGTAAAACCTCTAAACTTAGTGATACATAAATTTATATGTAATCGAATACGTTGTCTGACTCTACGGGCAAGTTTACTAACAATTAAAGTCTAAAGGCTAAAAGAAAAAGATGTATTATTTAATTCTCGAATTAATTTTTTATAATAGGTTTAAATATTGTCAAGTTTATTGAAAGAAACAGTTTCTGAAGAACAAACTTGTTCACTCTAAATTTCAATTCGATATGCAAATTTCCAAGCCTTAGTGTGGTAAATGAATTTGATGACAGCTAGGCACCTCATATGAGCACGGTTCAATATTAGATTTATTTTATATGAGTATTCCTGTATTATTGAATTCACCATGGAGAAAATAGGCTCTATAGTCGATTACGTCTTCTGATCATAGCGGAAAGGTTTCGAGAAATAAAAGTTAATTAATAAAGGAAAAAAAGTATCGCTTAGTTCTTGAATTTGTTTTCTTTATGAAAGGATTTTAGAATGTAAAGTTTATTGAAAGAAACATTTTCTGGAATCAAAATCTAGTTCATTCGATATCTGAATTCGAAATGCAAACCTCAAGCTTTTAATGTGGCAAATGAATTTGAAAGCGCCATGCACATCATATGAGCACGATTCAATATTAGATTTATTTGATATTAGTATTTTTGCATCATTATCTTCACCATATTGACGAAAGTTTTTTCTAATCAATGATTTTAAAAAAATAAGCAAACCGATATTTTTTGAATAGTTTTATTAAGTTCATAAATACAGTTCTTTCATAATCATGCAAACAAAAAGAAGGGATCTGTAATCATAGATGTATCGGCATTTAACTGATTTTTTGAATTGATAACAATAAATAATTCCTATTCTAAATGTCAATTTTCTATTCTTTCAGGCATGACATCATATTCAAACAGTTCTATATGCTCAGCCGATCTTGAAGCAGTGATTTTTGTTACAATCTGATTTTAAAGGCTAGTTATAATTCAATCATAACTAACCATTAAAATCGCTCATTCCTATTCTCAATGTCCATTTTCCAGACTTTCATGACATTAGATTCGACTTGAAACAGTTCCATATGCACAGCCCGATCTTGAAGCGGCAATTTTTCTAAAATTGTTTTTCACACTCTATACTTTAATTTCGTGACCCCAATTCACACATATATCATCCAACACTAATGAAAATAAGAGCCTCTTCTACAGATTTTTGTGCTTCAATTATAATTACATAGAGTAGCTGAACATTAACGCCGAAACGTTGAGCGCAGTTTAAGTGCATCTTCGCAGATGTGAAATCCAATTTCTGTATTCGAATTCACCGACTCGGGTTTTTAAACGTTTGCGAATAACTAATAACTAGTTATAGTATCGTTTTCATTTTTTAAGACAGGATTATAGCAAAGATTAATAAGCTGAGTTCTGTAATTTTTATTATTTTAACCATAATATTTTCGTTTTATGGGAAAACTGAAAGCTATTTCTATTATATTTCCATCAATTATTCTTTATTTTGCATTTAGAAAGCATTACTTTTTATTTTATCCCTATTTGTTAAAAAGTTAGTTATAATTCAATTATAACTAACCATTAAATTTGGTAATTCTTATTCTGAATGTCCATTTTCTAGGCTTTCAAATAAGGCATAACATCAGATTTAACTCTCAAAGTTCCATATGCGTAGCCGATCTAGAAGCTGTGATTTTTTAAATTTTAATTCTCCCTCTAAACATTTATATCATGACCCCATTTCATACAGAAATATTATCTAACACTAATAAAAATTAGAGCCTCTTCTACAGATTTTTGTGATTCAGATTAATTACATACAGCCGCTGAACATAAACGCTGCAACGTTAAGCACAGTTTATATGCATCCTCACCCATGTGAAATCAGCTTTAGTATTTCAATTCGACGACTCGTTTTTTTTTAACGTCTGCGAGTAATGAATAACTAGTTATAGAATCGTTTTTATTAAGGTGTTACTGTAATAAGTAAAATCTTAAAAAATATATAGTATATTTAAATATATAATTTAATTTATTTTAAAATATTATTGCTAATTAGTTTTGCATTGAAATTTAATTATTTTAAATAAATTTCTTGAAATAATTAGCAAATTGTGAACCAACGCTTGAACAAGCCATATAAGCAATCAATACGCAATTTTGAATTAACCACTTAACAGTTTTATTTTCTTTACTATCTAATAAGATGACATCTTCTTTTTGGAAATATGTTCTTATTTTGATTCAAATGGAAATCCATTGAATACTTGGCTTATTTACGTATTCGAAATTTTACTATTGAATTATAATTGTTACGAAATGTTTTTTTATGTATACAACTATCAAAATTCGATAAATCGATGCACGTACGACATATGGGCAAAACAGTAAAAGGTTAAAATAAAATAATGCAGTATGAAATGACATTCATATACACGTGAAAAAAATGAATCAACAAGTATTAAAAGGGGGATTTTTTTTAAAAAAATTTAACGTTTTATTTTTTGAAATTAAAAATATATTTTGAAAAATTCATGTTTTGTTATGACACTTGCCATAGGCAAAGTCAGGGATTTAAGCCGAGTTCGTACAGTAGCTTCAGAGGGTAAAGACCCTTGAAATCCCGAAAACGAATGTATGGCTTCTAACTCTTATGAAGACCACATTCACTCCTTCACTTGCACAACTTTCTTTCACGGGAGGGGGGTGACGATTTCTTTCCTTCATCTCACTGATAGAACTTAGTGTAGATAACAACCATGCCTGAACCACCGTCTCTTTGGCACAGAGGTAGCGCGTCTTCTTCGTGTCCTGGGAGTCTCGGGTCCCGGTTTGGGCATGGTTGTTCTTCTGTTTGCTATCTGTAAGATGTGTGACTACGCTCCCCCGGTGAAAAGGAACTGTGCAAGCAAGTGTTTTGAGAGTGTAGTCCTACCTTTGGCCCTAGATGGCGCTACTTTAAAAACAAGACGTTCCTTTAGGCTTAGAATCTGCTGATAAAGTATCAGCAGGGATTGTCCACGGCAAGTGCCATAAGTAACAACACAACAACAACACGAACCAGGACTCATATCCGGGATGACCAGATCCCTGGGAAAATACGCTAACCCTAGATCAGAATGCAGGCTTAAAAAATCCTTGGATTAAGTATACTATTGCTTTCTCCCAGAAATCTTCGGGTCATGCTAGCCTAGTGGTAACGTCTCAGTTTCGTAATCTTATTGTTTCAGGTTCATGAACGGATTCAAAAGAAGAACCGTCTTGTAAGCGGGTTTGGTACACGGTAAACACGTTCGGGATCAAACGTCCTCCCGCTTGTTTGGTGTGGAAATTTGGAGAGGAGGATGCCACCTCAGGTGTCATACTTTTTTATCTGATTATGGTTCAAACCGATATGATGAAAGGATGGCAAAAGGAATGGGAAGAAGGCGAAACAGGCCGTTCCATATATAACATAATATCGAGTTTCTATCTATACTGCCAACTGGAACAGAGCGAATGCCCTTTTCTTCACTGGGCACGGCCCATTCTCGACATACCTACAGATTCCATCTAACCAATTCTCCTTGCTGCAGCTCTGGGGAAATAGGATCTCCAATTCACTATGCCACAGAAGGTCTACTCACTCTCTAATGGCACATGAGAAAGGAGTCTCGAAGAAGAATGGTACAGGAGAGTTGCATCAAATACCTTTTCACGCGGCAAAATCCACTCCATAGTAAATCATATTCGTAAATACCAAGACCTCTTGAAGACCTACAATAGTTGAGACCAGAATTTCCCTTGGGATAATAAACCAAAATTATAACTTCAAAAATCCCTACAAAGTGCAGATCTCATGATGGAAATCAAGACCCCAAGACCCAGATGGACGCTACGTTTTTCTGACTCACAATTAATTTGTCAATCCCCCCACCTTTTCAGTTGGTAAACTAATTCCTCTGTAAGTTCAACCCATAATCATCATTTGTTTCAGTATTCTTGTCACCTCTATCTAGTTACAACTTCAGAAAAAATTGAACAGATTCGTGTAAGATTTGACACCAATGGCATTCTCTCTCGAAATCCCTGAATGCTGCATCGTCTCTCTCTCTTTTTTTTTCCTTTAACACATTTTTCCTTTTTTCCTTCTTTCTTTCTTTCTTTCTCATATCTTGTGCTCATCCAACTGGTTAGATAGCTCAGCGTTACAGGCACCGGGGACACAGGATGGCGTTATGTAAGTTATGATTGTGGTTCAAATTTATGAGGTCCGCTTCAAAATATCTTTAGTGTTGCTTTAAAACTGAATGTTAATGTGGCTAAACTAAATTAAATCAAAGTTCTTTACTCGTTGCATTAAGCGTGATTGAAAATAATAAAAACGGGAAGTATTGTACCATAGCAAGAGATGGCCCTTAGAACTCCGATGGTGCCTCTGACTCACCATTCAAGATTGCGCATCATTTTAACGTTTTAACTGTTAAAAACGCCTACATAATGGTTAAGAAATGTAGATTAATTTTTCAAAGAAATTCGACTTAAAAGAATTGTGTATATTTATTTTTCATAGCAATAAACAAATATTTGTATTAGGTGAAAAATTTTGCTTCTAATTATTTTTCGGACTGCAAAGGGTTAATAGTGTGGTTTCTAACAACTAATTATTGAGACTAGAAAGGAAAGCCTCGCGTTATGGTGGATAATTAAGTAACACGTAACGTGTAATATTGAAAATACATAAAAATTCTAAAATAACTAAACATAATAAAAAGGTGCAATTTTTATTTAGCATATATTAATCATGCGATAATATTTCATAAAAAATATTAATTACATAAAAACAATAGGTTCTAATCTAATTTTTTTGTTTAAGATATAATATAAATCTATCAATTGGCATTTCAAGAATTAATAAGGACATAATGAAAGTTTTCGTTGTCTAAGTTGAAAACGTGCCAGTGTTCTTCATTTGCATCATCAAACGCATTATCGTTATTGTCTTCGGTTATAGATCCAGGAACTATTAGAAATCTTACAACGTGCGAAGTTTCATACCTTCGGAACTGCAAAGAAAAGATAAATTTGTATATTGCATTGCGGAGAGCACAGTCTCCCCAAATAGGAAAATAAACAGGTTTGACATATTTTGAAACCCCGTATAGAGATATACTTTTAGTAATATAAAGAACAATTTTTTTTTAAATCAATTCCTACTTAGGTTAACTAAGAAAATTTTTACTTTAGCTATTTTTATTAATCCCTTAACCAGTTTATTTTCCTTACTCTCTAATAAAATGACACCTTATATTTTGGGAATATTTTCTTATTTTGATTCTGTTGGAGGTTAGCGAATTGTGCTAGGCCCGAACTCCTAATCTTATGGTTAGTAGCCGAGTATCATATCGATCGAGCAAAAGGGACCCTTCAGCTTGAAGGATATTAATTGGCTTATATAGCAATCACCACAGAGTATTGAATTGTAATTGTTATGAATGATTTATTTTTGTTGCTTACTACTATCAAAATTCGATAAATCGATGCACGTACGGCTTACGGGCAAACCGGTTAAGGGGTTAAATAATGACAATTGCTGTTCTCGTGTTCCGCTTTACAACGGAAGGAAGGGTGCAGTAATTTCTGAGGGTATGAGCCTCTGAACACCCGAGGGCAGAAGTCTGACTTTTAGCTCACACATATCAAAAAAAACTTTTTACACGTAAGATTCATGTGTTTTATTCATAAATTCACATATTGTAATTTAGATCTGGAGCTGAGAAAGATCATTTCTAAACCAGCACCCCTGTGGTATTACTCCCGACATAGAGGATTTGTGATCACTACAGATGGAAAGAGCACATGGAGAATGTTCGGCTGGCGGGTTCGAATTCGTAGCCCAAGGGATACGAATCCAATAACCTACCAGCCAGGCTATCCCCACTTTATAATCCCAATTATTATAAATAATTGATAAAAAATTATACTGGCGTTGAATTTTTAACGTCAATTGAGGCAACGCGAAATGCGCGAATTTTTTATGCAAGTTGGAGTAACTCAATACGGATCAGAAATTTTTAATTTTCTTTTTCTTTTTTATTTTGATTCGAAAGTATTTCAAAACCAATGTGAAAAATCTATTCATTAACAATGCTTAATTTTAAATGCATCAAACATTAAGAAAATAAACAGATTCATTTGAAATAACCCGCCGAAAACATGTTAATCCTAGCCTCAGCGTGGGGAAAAAAACAGAATTTATTACTTATTTGGCGGTGGGAAAATGAATACCTTTGGTGAGAAAATTAGTTTTTAATTAATAAATAAAAAGTTAATAAATTAATATTTGAAAAAAAACTATATTAACATCAAATGTCATTTTAAAAAAGTTACTTGAACTTGAATGGATGAATAAGAAGTATTTTATTAATGACTGAAAATTTGAACAAAGAGATATACAACGACACGGACTATTGCCCTATAAGAGCGAAAAGTTACAGTTAATGGATATCAAAATATCTGAGGTCTTGACTCAAGATGCTTAGATTATTTTTACTTGCAAGAGCTTGAGAAAAATGCTCGACTTACTTAATTTTCTTCAATAGTATATTGCTGTAAACTATGTATTTTAAAAATTTTAATAAGATGTAACATTTTTTACAAATTTTGAAAATCTGTATACAGATATGTTATTAAAAATTGGTAAAGATTCAAGATTCTTACTTAAGAATCTTTTCTCCCAATTTATTTGAAAAACACACAGAGGAAACTCTACTTTTAACATTTTCTTCCTGTTTAATTTAAGCTTTATTTTAAATAAAAATGGATATAGCGACAAGGTGTGTTATCCTATAAGATCGAAAAGTTACAGTTAATGGTTATGAAATTTTTTTTGAACTTTACTCAAGATGCTTAGACCAATTTTACTTCCAAGATTTTGAGACAGAAGAAATGTTCGTTGTTAAGTTTCTTCCATAGCGCATCGTTGTAGACCGTATATTTTAAAAATTTCAGTAAAATATGGGTAATGTCAATGTCTTTGTTGCAATTGACACACAAGAGATTGTCTGAGGGTCGTTCTCTCTAATAAACTTGTATCGCCAGAGAAAATCTTGCTTCACACTTGTATACCATGGTCAGGAAATATTTTGACTTTAACATTTTTATTGAATCCATCATGGGAATCTTGACAAGTTATTTAGTCACTAATATTTGGTATGTGCTAATAATATACAAAAAACGCAGATACTTACATATTAAACCGTCGACGGCAACGGTTTAGTAAGCAATTGGCGACTGATTCAAATTTGGCGATAAACCATCGATGCCAAAGAAATGACGGATGACAATTAAGGTTTGAACAATTTTTTAAATAATGGCGGACTTTTGCCATTATTGGTGGTTCAGCAACTCATTGGGGACGCTTTCAAATTTGGCGATAAAGATCGACGATCTAATACGTAAGAACCAAATCGAATTTGTATTTCAGTGTGAATCCGTTTTTATTATCCAATTGGAACCAAAATTTGACACTAAACTGTACTTGAAATTAAAAATGCTACATCATATAATCGAATAATAGCCATAAATTTTAATGAAATGAATATAATAAGAACAATTGTTGATTCTTACGGCACTTACCATGGACCAGCTTGCTGAGGTAGTCAGCAATTTAAGCCTAAGCAGTATCTCTTATTTTTGTAGTAGCGCCAACAGTACGATTTTTGATATTCACCCATCACATTCGCTTGCACAGCCCCTTTGCAAATTCACACACCTTAAATATAGAACACAGAAGAAAAACCATGCCTGAACCGAGGCGTGAATCCGATATGCCCAGTCACTTGATAGGCGCGCTACCCCTATTGGCATAGGACGCCGGCAATAAGAAGGATTATAAACCAAAGTTCAAATTACGAGTTAATTTATTTATTAGTCAGAAATGATCTAACTCTTCACTTTTTCTGAGTTTCATTCCTAGAAAATCAATCTTTATTTGAATAACAAGTATCATTGAATCGATTAAGTTCATCAACATCTCATATATTTTAATTTATTATCATCCAGACTTTTGCTAAAATAATAAGAGAAATATGTCATGTAAATATGCAATAATTATATTTTTAAATAATGGTTTAAATAATGGAAAATGAAACATGCTATTTTCTTTAATAATGAAGCATTAGCCGTTTTTAAATAATGAAGAATTAACTATGCAATTTATTTTTTAAATAATGAAGCATCAACTATACAATTTCGTTTTTCAATAAGGAAGTATCAACTATGTAATTCATTTTTTTTTCAATAATGAAGTATTAAATATGCAATTCCTTTATGAAATAATGAAGTATCAACTATTTAATTCCTTTATTAAATAATGAATTATCAACTATACTCCTTTTTTAAATAATGAAGTATCAGCTGTGCGATTCTTTTTTTAAATAATGAATCAAATACGCAATTCCTTTCTTAAATAGTATCAAATGCCTTCTTTTATCCAAAGTTCTAAGTCAGTATCTAACGAAGAACTGAAATATAGGTAGTAAATTAATAAGGCAAAGAGATGATCTTGGAAAACATTATGTTCTTTAACTGATAAATATGCCAACGACCTATTCTGGGAGTAGTGCGTCTTACTCGTAATCAGGGCATCCCGGGTTCGAGTTTTGGTTCATGCAAGGTTGCTCTCTACCCCTTGTTCTATGTGTAAAAGAGCCCCCTCTGAAAAAAGAGGTTGTGCAAGCGAGGTTGTGTGTGTGTGTGTGTGTGTGTGTGTGTTACATGAATGAGTGAATGAAATGTATGAATGTCCACACAAAAAAAGGGTCATGACATATGAGAAACTAAGATGTACTCTTGGCCCTAGATGGCACTATTGAAAATAAGGGATGCTCTCTAGGCTTAAAATCGTTGACTTCGTCAGTGGTTTGTCAATGATATATGTCATAAGAAACAACAATAAAAGATAAAAGTTCGTTAATTAATTAAAAAGGATACTTACGAAAAAGTAGGTTAGCATGACACCAGCTAAAAACGGAATTGCTCCAGAGAAGTAGTTAATGTCAATTTTCCCCAGATAAGTACAAAGTATTTTCAATGCGTGAAACTGGTTAGCAAGCAGTAAATGTGCAATGCAGAATACGATAGGCATGATTTTGGGCATTAACTGTTGCTGAAATAGAAAATTCAAAATTATTTCTTATTCAAACTTTCTCGATCGGTATTTTATTTAGATGCTTATAAATCAATCGCTTAGTTTTTCAATCTGATAACTTGCGACTTGTAAATGCATTTTCATTATTGACCCAATAGTTTTTACAATAGGAATTCACAATATATGATTTACCTGCTATCCATGGTAGTTTGTGTAATTTTTGAAAATTCAGTATTCGCACAAAAATATTATAAAATGACTAAAAGGGAATCTGTTACACGTATTTCAATGTGTCATATCAGAGCATAATTTCTTGAACGGCCAAGCACCAGGTGCTCGTGCAAGTTAAATTATTTATTTTATTCATTTTAAACGTTTCAGTGAATTGATAAGTTTAATATTCCAAACGATTAAAAAAAACCCTCCCATTTATTGTTTAAAAAAATAACATATTCCCTATTTATTTCATATAATCTCTCTCATAATCTCATGCTCTCAAAATGACATTTTTAAAGTTTTTTTTGCTGTAGTCATTAATTAATTTTTTTAGTAATAGATTTTGCAAAGGCAATGACATCATGTTATTAAAAGCTGATTTTTTGAGGTGCTCGTGCAGATAATAAAATTTTAAATTTTTGCCTGCGGATTTTTGTTGACACCGTAAACCTAATCCGAAAAACAACATATTGTTCTGACATGATTATAGTTATACAAATTTATACAGTAAATATACAAATTTTAATATTTTACTTCAAGCCTTAATTGTGAGTTATAATGTTTTTCATTGGAAGTCATCCTTGAAAAGACATACAAGAAGATGAATACTCAGGCAATATGCTTATTATGGCACTAGAATTTACCCCTTACGCGTCATATTAGTAAAAGAAATTGGTATGGTATTGTCACTTCCCATAATTATTGGCAAAAATTAAATTATTCAAAGAAATTATGATTAAATTGAAAAATTATAGAGAATTTAAAAACACCTCCTGTGTTCTTTGGATTAAGTGAATAGGGTAAAGAATTTGAATTGGGCAGCACTTTCCGAAATGGATAGTCTATAGTCTAAGAAGTTAGAAAAGAAACTATCTGTTAAATGGTTAATTTCATTGAAAATTGAGTAAAATGCAACAAAAAATTACTTCATTGTCAAAATTGAAGAATTCTCTTAGGACAATAATATTTAACGAATGAACAAATTAAATATATAGAAAAACAATGCACCATAATCAATACATTTTAGTCTTACTTAATTGGAAATTCAATTAAAACCTCATTCCTACTTAATTGATAGTTCATTTGTACTTAAATTAATTGATTCCTACTTAATTGATAGTTCATTTGTACTTGGAAATGAAATTGAAGCTTTTTTCCTAATTAATTGAAAATTTAATTGAAACTTTATTCCTACTTAACTGAAAATTTAATTCTAACTTCATTCCTACTTAATTGAAAATTTATTCCTGTTGAATTGAAACTTCATTCTTACTTAATTGAAACTTTATTCCTGTTGAATTAAAACTTCATTCCTACTCAATTGAAAATTTAATTGAAACTTCATTCTTACTTAGTGAAAAATTTAATTGAAACTTCCTACCTAAATAATTGAAAATTTTTCTTAAGAAATCGATTTTCTATTTTATTCATTTCAAGAAAGTGAAAATGTTTTAATTATTTCTGAAGAAAGAAATCTTTTAGATGAATTCCAAAAGACCTGTTTATAAATTCTTTTTCAAACATAAGAGGAAAACTGGATATTTTAAATGAGCCATGCAATATTTTATTTTTATTTTTTATTTCATCTCATTCTATTTCTGAGAAACTAGGATTTCAGACTTGGCATAAAAGAAAATAAATATGTTACAGAATTAAACTTAAATCTCATTTATGTAACGAATTAATGAAATATAAACTTGACATATTGAAACATTATCCTACAGGTCACTCGTCTTTTTAATCCACATCTGTATACTTAATCTATATCAAGTATTTGTCAACCGATTCACGAGGAAGAGATTGCAGCTTCTGTAAGTCAAAAGACAGGAGCACCAAGAGGTGGAAGACTGTCTTAGTTCTTTCTGCAGCAGATTTTAGCTAGGCCTAGTGGAATGGCCTTCCATTCCTCTACCAGGAGCAAGTTCCAGACGTACTTCACCCACTCCGTCAAAAAGACTCTTTTTCGCCACGATGTGGCAATGTGTAGGACTTGGGATTGATAGTATTGAAGCTGATTTCACTCCAACATGACATTCAATTCCAGTGGATCAAATCTCATGTGGATCTGATTGATCACGAATTAGCAGACAGGTTTGCAAAGAAAGGAATCAGCCTAGCGACTTTATCTTTTGCTGAATTCACATACTCAGAACTCCCCCCCCCTCACGCGAAATTCTGAAATAAAAAATAATTGGATGCTATCCTCTACTCATGACTGGTATAGAACCAATAAGCCGGCCCTTAATTATCCCTTGTGATAGAACTCTTATTTCATGTGAAATCTCTAAATAAGAATAACCAATGATACTCCCTACTAATGATTGATATAGGGACATAAGCCGAGTCAGTCCTTAATCCTTCCTTATGATAGAAAAACAAAGACTTGCCGGTCTCACCTTGCCAGTGACCGCCTTAAATGTCTTTCCTTTTCTCAGGGTGAAAACTTAAATTGAAATCCCCACATAAGAAGGATTGGAGGTACCCCCTACTCATAATTGGTATAGTACCAATAAACCAGGCCAGTCCTTAATCATCCAGCAATTGCCAATCTCGTCTTGCCAGTGACTACCTTAAATGTCTTTTCTTTTCCAAAGCTGAAAATTTAAATCGAAATACCTAAATAAGAAGAATCAGAGGTACCCTCTACTCATGACTGGTATAGAGCCAATAAACCAGGCCAGGCTTTAATACTTCCTCATGATAGAAAAACCAACACTTGCTTATCTCACCTTACCAGTGACCACTTTAAATGTCTTTTCTTTTCTCAGGGTGAAAATTTAAATTGAAATCCCCAAATAAGAAGGATTGGAGGTATCCTCTACTCGTGATAGCCATAGGGCCAATAAGCCGAATCAGTCCTTAATTCTCCCTTCTGATAGACACCACATGCCTGTCTCGTCTTGCCAATGATCACTTTAAATGTCTTTTTAATTTCTTAGGGCAAAAACTTTACCAGGTTTGCCCGAAATGCTTCAGACATCATGCCTCATACATATTCTAGACTATTAGGATTTCTTAGGGAGGAAGTTTATTCTTGTCCCTACATCGTCATTAACTTTCTCCTTGTCGACGGTTTTTTAAATTTGGTCTAACTAAGTCAGGTTATTGTTATGAAAAATAAATATACATAATTCTTTTAAGTTAAATTTCTTTGAAAAAAATCACTACGTTTCTCAACCGTTATGAAGGCGTTTTTAACAATTAAATTTTAAAAATAATCTTTAAAAACTACAAAATGATGCACAAACTTGAATGGTGAGTCATAGGCATCGGAGTGCAAAGGGTGAATCTGAGAAAAGGAGTTCAAAATAAAATATTAGACATTAGAAATATCTGTGAAATGAACTGTTGTAGATCATGTTTATTTATCCTCTAGAGCGGTGAATTTTAATTCCTATAATAATATATAGACATTTGAATTATTAAAGCATTTTCCGTGACTTTTGAAAATTGAATTATTTAATACTTTTACTTAATTGTAGATTTAAAACTAAAAAAAAACAGTATTTCGATGCGCATTTTCGTCATTGCCTACGAAGAGGTTAATTGAATATCTGATTATATTTTTTAAAAAAATTGCAGCTTTGTAATAGTATTTTTCATTAAAAAAATATAAGCACAAATTTTGGAATTAAATTTATGCGTGTTACGTAGAAAGGAATAACTGGTAAAATTTCAAATCTATATTTTCATTATTTTTTTGTGTGAAAAAATTCAACTTTTTTGAAAAAAAAAAATCTGATTTGTTGAAATATGGCTGAAAATACCCTTTTTTTATCAATTAGATTTCTGAATCCGAAAATAATTTTAAAATTATGTTATTTTATATGCGATAGTATTATGACGATTCCTTTTTAAAAATATGGTGAAAAATGAATTTATATTTCCCATTTTATTTCAGCTATTATAAGTGATAGCATTCTGATTTAAGAAAGAATCGGCTATTCATAACTATTAACCCTTTGCATTTTGAAAAATAATTCGATGCAAAATTATTCACCTAAGACAAAGATTTGTTCACTACCAAGAAAAATAAATAGAAATAATTCTTTTAAGTCGAATTTCTTTGAAAAATTAATCTTAACCATTACGTAGGCGATTTTAACAATTAAATTTTAAAAATAAATAAATAAAATGTCAAAGTGATGTAAAATCTTGAATGGTGAATCAAATGCACCATCTGAGTGCAAAGGGTTAAACTTGAAATGCATTTCTCAATGATCCTTATATTCGCATGATCTAATTATTATCTTTCTAGAAACCGGCCATTATAAATTAACCTTAATAATTCTAATCCAAATTTGATAGAAAAGTATATAAAACATTTTTTAATGAATTTGTTTTTAAAAAATTAGGGTTTTTTAAACTTTTTTAATTTTGAAAATTTTACGTAACAAACATTAAATTTATTTTCGAAAATTTCTAAAAATATTTTTTTAAATTTGTTTTTGAATTTTCCCCCTATTCTAATTTACTTTTCGCATTCAATGACGAATATGTATTTTTTCCCCATTTTTCCTTGTTTTTTCACCCCAATTCAGATCGTCTGCTTGCTTTTGAAATTCCACAAAATTGATTATTTTGTATAATAAATGCTACGAATCGATACACGATTGAGTTTTTTTATATGTTAAAATAAATATTGATAAAATAAATCGTCTGCTCTACATTGATGATAATGTTAAATTTATTTTGCTTGGTGAGATTTTAATATGATTCTTTTTCATGTCAATTCAGATCGTTTGCTTATTTTGTATCATAAATGCTAAAATCCGATATACGACTGAGTCTTTTTGTATGTTAAAATAAAATATAGATGAAAATAAAGCATGTGCATTATCATCGATGAGCATTACATTGATTATAATATTAAATTATTTTATTTTATTCGATGAGATTTTAATATGATATATTATTGTCTGGCTATGTTTACTATATGTACTTGTCCAAAACAAATGAATACTGATGGTCTTAGAGCCGCAAAATTCAGTAAATAATTATTTCTTCCGAAATAGTTAACAAAGAATTTTCAATATTTTTATATTTGCTTTAAATTATTTGCAATTTTATTTTAAATTAAATTTATATTGTTTATATTTTTAATTTTAAGTATTATTTCTCTTTCAAAATTTTCTCATCACATTATTGCAAAACGGCATTTTTGCAATACTTAGAGATTCAAAATATAATCTTTTTCGTTAATACTAATTTTATTCCAATGTAATATTTTCAGATAATTTAATAAATGTTTCAAGAAATTTCTACGAATATTTTATAATATTTTTAATTAATAGATTTATAATTCTGACACATTGGATAACATTAAGCAAATTATTTTTTGCTTAATATTATCCAGTATTAAGTACAAAGTAATGTAAATAATACTTAATATTAGCGTTTTAAATAAATTGGGAAAATAAAATTAAACTACGAGATATTCCATCTCTTCCAGATGTTTTTTTAATAAAAGCCTAATCATTATATATATATATATATATATATATATATATATATATATATATATATAAATTTTAAACTAAGGGAGTAATACAAAAATGGTGGTTTAAATTTTAAAATTGTAATTTAACGATAATCTTAAAATTTGAAAAAATTTATAAACACAAAATTTGGAGTTAAGTTTTTAAAATCGGATATATATTCCAGAATAAGCATATATATTGAACAATTTGTTGGTCAAATAAACTATTTAAACATGCTGCAATATTAGATTATCATATAAATAAAATTCAAATTTCATAAAATTAATGACAATTTATCAATTGAAAATCCAAAACAGGAAATTGTTTTGAAATGCAGTAATTGTGTCTTTTCATTCGAAAAAGCATTCCGAAATTTTACAAATTAAGGACACATATTAGTTATTTGCTAATAGTTTCATATTAAAAAAAAACATAAAATATTTCCTAAACTTTGCATAGTAAATATTTTTTTCCTAAGGAAAATCTTTATTTTTCGATATGAGATATTAAATTTTTAGATATGCGGTATTAAAACTTAATGGAATCAAGCCATATTAAAAAAGTTTACAATTAAATAAATTTTGAAGACTATATATTACTATGTCATAATTTATAGTCTATTTATACTCAAAATAAGAATAATTTAGGATATTTAATATAGCATAAGTTAAGAATTATATCTTAGGCTCTCTTCATACTTAAAATAATAATATATGTTTTAAAATGATCTTTGATTCCTAAGTGAATTGAACACCTCACATATTATTACAACAAGTGAATAGTTTTACTATTAATAAAAGAAAACCTTAAGTTTCTAATATTTGTAACAGAAATCAAAACATTAATAAGATTGAAACAAAGTTCTTACCCATAGTAGAGTGTTATGTTCTATGTTGTCCATTTTAAATCCGTAAAATTTTCTTTATGTTAGGAAAAATGTAAACATGAAGAAGGCAAAATCCAGTTTAAATAACATTTATAACAGAATTTAAGCGCATGGGCTTTAGAGTCTATTTGTGGATTACTTATACTGTCTACTTCTGCTGTTATCATCAAAAATCTTACATCAACTTCTAATGCCTAATCTTCCAAAAGAATTTTAACACAGTGAGAAATATTATTACCTTTCATAAGTTATAAATGTTATACTGATTATATTTAGTAATGAAACTGACGGTCTAGTCAAATAATTGGGTGATCTATAGTAGAATCTATGTCCAATGTATATCTAGTTCCAGTGTTAAACCTATTATTAATATGTTTTATTTGGTTTATTATGTTTTTCATTTTCTTCCACTTAACTGTTTTAATTTCTTTACTACCCAATAAGATGATGCTTCCTATTTTTGGAATATTTTCTTAATTTGATTCAAACGGAAATCCTTTGAATATGTAACTTATATATGTATTCTAAGTAGTTTTAGTACTGATTTATTATCGTTGTGAATGGTTTCTATTTTGCTTAATACTATCCAAATTCGATAAATAGATGCCCGTATGGCATACGAACAAATCAGTTAAGTGGTTAAAGCAATTCTAAAGCTTTTTAAGAATATTTCCCTTTTTAAATCATGGTCATATAACATGAAGTGTAATTCTTTCAGGACGCTTTTATCATCAAAAATCCTTCATCACTTATGATGTCCTATCTTCCAAAGAAATTTAACACACTGTGTGTTACTTCTTTTGTAGGTTTTTTATATATATATATATATATATA